>JAUELF010244556.1:0-12318 GCA_031471495.1 Clinocardium nuttallii | reverse complement strand
AGAAATTGCACAAAACGTGCAATTTCTCCTTTTGCCACAATGTTTTCCACTTTTAGGCATAGGTTATCCATTTAATTGAAGAGATTTTCTATTTTTTGACAAAACATGTTCAAAGTCGTCTGCTGCAGAATTGTCGTATGAGGGAAATGGTTAACACACAGCTGGGTATATGTGAGGTTTAGTTAATAGTTACGAGCTTTGATACATATATAATATTTCGGTTTTACATTATTTGGAAATATGAAGGGATAAAAAATTTTATCAAGATATTTGTTTCTGCATGGTGTAAATTTGGGATTAAAACGAAGTCAAGAAACAACAAAACAACATATTTTATCGTGAACAAATCTTACAAAGTAATTTAGCGTGTAAATGACTCGCTGTGACTACAACACTATCTCTAACAAATCTGGCCGATCGAATTATGAGATACAAACACATTTCTGTCCAAAGAATAAATATCCGATTTTCATCAGCATTGTTTCCGTAACTACAATTTAATTTTAACGCCCCTTTCAACAATGGATGACGGCTTTTAGTAAGATAAACCAGGCCAACGAATTTATTTAATTTGATATTTGTAAATCCATTTCCCACATACAGACGCTTTCCGACGCCTCTACGGCAGAGGACTTTTGGAAACATTGCGGAGAAAGGAGAGATTGCTCGTTATGAGTGAATGTTTGCGACTGAGTGAATATGTGAGTTTATCATGTAATAGGTGTCCGAGTTTTCATTTAGTATTATATAATAATCAACATTATTGTAATATAAAAGCCATATAGAGAGACTATTTATAGTAACACGTTGCTGTGTTAACTTTTCAAAATGTTCTCAAACGAAAACATAACGTCATTATTAGTATAGTATATGGACCATCTAGAGACACTTGTGTATTCTTTGACCAGTTTATTATCAAATGAAAAGTCGAACGCCTGTGGTCATGTCCAAGCATATGTTTATGTTTTAAGACGAAACAACTATGTATATAGTAAGTCAATGAAATATATTAATATAAATATAATATTTATATTTTCAGAAAGATTAGTTGAGTCGGCCACAGCTCCCAGTTCTCAGAAAACCCCTTGTTGCGAAGATTTGTCCAGCCCTAGAAAAGGTGACACCCCTGGCGTCCCTGTAAAGTGTGAAAACGTCGATTGTGACGATGCTGACGTCGTCAGCACCACGACGTCACCGACGTGTTGTAAGGAGCTAGCAGACGTTCAATGTCGTCTGGAGACGAAAGACCTCTGGGATAAATTCCACGAGCTCGGGACGGAAATGATCATCACTAAAACTGGAAGGTGAGGAAATACTTTGTACCTTTGCCCTTTCCCTAATACATACCCTTACTGACACTTCTGAAGTAGACGACTTTTTAAACATTGTGACAAAAGAAGAAATAAATCATTATGAGCAAATTCTCCTTTCGCAACAATGTTTCAACTTTTATAAAAAAAAATATATGTTTAGAGAGTTTCCATATTTTGACTTGATGTTGTCAAAGTCATTTGCTGCCTATGTGTTGTATGCGGGAATTGAATATATATCGCAGTGCCCTCAATAACATATCTTATTCGCTTCGAGGAGATTGTGAATTGACTTGATTCTAATTTGCTCTAAAAAAAAAGGTGACATAAAATGTAACCCTTTCTCTGAGAAAGAAGACTCTGTACACCATTTACACAAGACAATGTTTCCAACCCAATATTCAATCTTTACTTCCAGCCTTGCCAGATATTAACAACACTTTACCCGAGCCAAATATCTGCAGCAGCCGGCTTTGAAAACATCTAGACAAAAATATGGAAACTCTCTATAAATAAGAATGAACAATTATTGAATAAAGATGAAAATATTAAGACAATTTCATAATGAGCAATTTCTCGTTTTGCCCTTTTTTTTCATAAGTCGTCTGCTGCAGATACGTCAGAAAGCGTCTGTATGTGGAAAAGTGGCAGTCTAAGAGGGTTTCAAAGCAAACGCTTTTTTAATAAGAAAATAGGGTAAACACCCTATTCTTAATCTTAAATTATAATAAAAATACTTAAATGTATTTATTTGGCTAAGACAATCGTCATAATGACCCTGTACTGCTCATTGGTCGTACAGACACGTCCAAACAAGACAGATTTATGGCATCTTCAAAACCCTTACCCTCATTGGATACCTTCATTGACGTCTGCTATAACACATTTAAGAAACAAATGTCAAATGGGGAATCGAAGTTATAGGTTAATAAATGTATGGTTAAAGCGACAATAATTCCCGATTTGATACCTTTTTCTTTTCCCATTTCTTTTGGCGAACTTCGTCCGATCCAGATGTAGTCTTTATAAGGGAAAGGATTAACGTTCTAAATGTCAGAGTCGTCGCTCGTAGGTCATTCTTTCGAACAGATTTTATAAGCGTACATCCCCCATTTTCACTTGATCTTTGACCCCTCCAACCCTTTACTTTTTCGGAATTCCACAAATAGAATATGTCCGTAGATAGTGACAACGAACTCTCCTCCCGACCCATTTCAGAACTGTTTCTTTAATAAGCTTCTATTGGTACATGCACGACACTTACT
Organism: Clinocardium nuttallii; assembly: GCA_031471495.1. Classification (NCBI taxonomy): domain Eukaryota; kingdom Metazoa; phylum Mollusca; class Bivalvia; order Cardiida; family Cardiidae; genus Clinocardium; species Clinocardium nuttallii. Next base: position 9,743 of record JAUELF010244556.1, on the reverse strand, counting down.
AATAGAAAGTATTGTTGGAAAAAGGAAATTGACCCAAAGACACATTCAAACATACAATTAGTTGACTTTTTACACTTGTATTTTCACTCCCACATGGTTAGCATAGCTTGAATCCGTTCCTGACAGCATTTCAATTAGGAGTATGGCAAAAATGTTATGAACAAATTAATCTTACCAACTCGAATTAATTAAAAATAATAATAAAAAAGAGAAATATAAAGCAAGGCAGCAATGTAAATACATCTACGCGTAAGAAATTAGAAGTACCAACGAATTCAGTTTTGATTTAAAAAAAAATAATGTTGCAATTCATTCCGAATTATATATCACACATTCAATAAACTTATAAATATAAAAAGGAGGCTGGGGGAAGGGGGCTAAGAAAGAGCGAGAGACTGAATTTAAGGTCCATATTTACTTAAAATCAAGTCTCAATTAATTCAGCACCACGACTATTGTTGAAACCTAAATATGCGTGAAGCTATAAAACACGATATCTTTGATCGGCTCTTTATAAGCGAAGAGTTTCCATCATTGGTCGCTATTGACTGACTTCGAGGACCTTTTGTGGGTTGCGACGGGAATCAGTGGCGCGAAATGCAAAAAAGCGCAGTTGTAATTTACTTGAACCCTTTTTCAAAATCGGCAGTAAATGACATGAAAACAAATATCTTGACACGAATATGGAAATGTTCTCAACCCTTTCTCTCATGTAGACGCTTTCTGACGCCTCTGCAGCAGACGGATTTTTGAAAATATAGTGACAAAATAAGAAATTGCTCAAAACGAGCAATTTCTCCTTTTGCCACAATGTTTTCCAGTTTTAGTCATAGGCTATTCATTCAATTATAGAGATTTTCTATTTTTTGACAACAAATGTTCAAAGTTGTCTGCTGCAGAATTGTTGTATGAGGGAAAGCGTTAATTAAAGTAAACTTATTCAATAAAGTTTGAACACGAGAAGAAATGATGAGCAATTTCTCCTTTTGACAAAATGTTTCGAATCGTCCGATGAATATAAATTAGCTTTTCCTTTACTGACTGAAAAGCTTGTAAAACCTTGAATATTCCAACATGGTTGAAAACATTGCGGGAAAATGACGTTTTAATCACGTTTCGCCTTTCTCACGCTGTTTTCTAAAGTATTCTGTTGCATAGGGACGTTAAATGACGCCAGCAGCATCAAGCGAAGGGTTGTATGAACCTTTGAAGGGCAAGAGGCGTACAATGCGTGTTATTACAGTCAATCATCTTAGAGTGGAAGAGAACGGTCCAGAGTTTATTAGATATTAAAGACGAATTTCCACTTTTTCAAGTATCATAGCGACTCGAGTGGATATTTATAGCGCATTAATTGAAGGCACACTTTCCTTAATCGAAAGTATGAAATCAAAGAACTATAAGTCACAGTTCGACGAAAATATGATAGAATTTTGATATGACTTTGTCTTTAATATTTCTCAAGTGAGCTTTTTCCCCCAAAAGTTGTTAAAATCCACGAACAAGTGCATTGTCCTTTGAACGTTCCATTGTGTTCTGTTATTTTAAACTATATAAGATGTTATAGATATATGAGCTGTTCCACGAGCAAACCAACATTATGGTCCCTGCGTAATATATTGATTCAGATCAGCTTTTGCAGTCCGCGAATCCGGGCCGACACATTCCATCTCATGTAGATATAGTAATGATTCATGAAACAATCCATAGGAGGCGAAAAGTGTCTGTCCGCGTTAGCCTGCGCGGCATGCTTAGACAGATCCGGTCGATACTTTACGCAGAGTCCACTCTGTTGGTTTTCTCGTGGGACGGCTCATATCACACTATTAACAGCAGCCTATGTTTGTTGTCTTAGCCAACACTCGAATATATTCTTTATTAAAGTCTGATCTGTGTACATCTTATAAAAGAAGCAATGCGTACAACATACGGAAGTAGAAGCCAACCTTGAACATACTTCTTTAGAGACTTAAAACACTAAAAGATCTAAACAAATGAATGGATATAATTGCAAAAGATCGACACTTGTTCGGAATGATAATTTTTTGGGGAATAAAATAATTTTTAAAGACGGTAACACCAATATATCGAATATCACATGCACATAACATATCCAATCACGATTAATATATTAATACAAAATATATGTCTTTCATTCAAGTTTAGATATTTAATTAATGATACAACAACAACAACAACAACAACAACAACAACAACAACAACAATACCACCACCACCACCTCCAACAACAATAATAATAAATATAATAATAATACATATATTATTATAATAATAATAATAATGATAACGATAAATGATAATAATATAAATGTTAAGAATTATGGATATAATGATGATAATAATAATGATAATACAAGGCAACTTTATTTATTTAATTTATTGATGATCACAGTATCATTATTTCAGTTATTTTTTCCCAACATCAAATTCACATGGTTGTCTTTTTGAGCCGTCTCGCGCAGACTGATCCGGGTCGACACATTCCGTCTCCGAGGATAGAGGTATAGAGAAATGATTCCTGAAGCAGAAAATCCACAGGAGGCGAAAGGTGTCTATCCCGATAAGCATACACGGCATGTTTAGGCTGATCATCTCGACACTTTACGCACGGTCCACAATGTTGGTTTTCTCGCGGGACGGCTCATACATACTTTTTTGGTCAACGGATGCATCTAAGAATACATGACATATTGCCGGACAGTGAAGTCTCTGGCCCGAGTCGTCACTGTACAAAGATGCACTAAGACACCAAATCGGTAGACGTGGTTTGTTTATTACTGAGCCGAGTGTTGGGGATCTTATTGACTCTCCGTACTTGGATCTGAAAGTGGTGAATTGACGTAACATAAATGGGGCTAGAGTTCTAGTCTTTTTGTCAAAAGATTCATTCGCATGCTCGCCCGAGTCTTCACTGTACGCAGATGCGTTAGGACCACACTATATTTACACGTGGCTTAAATAATTACCATCAATGACGTTAAATATGGTACCTACTCTGGTTAATATAATATACTAATTACCCGCTCTATAAAATGATGATTGGGGTACTTATCATTAACGGTAGATCTTTAGGGAGTGCACTTGGTGCCACCGCTTTAAAATCTTTCCCACTTACAGGCGCGTATTGAGTTATTTCTCCTTTTGCCACATTGTTTAATTTAAACTTATTTATTTTAACATCGAGTGAGTATTCATTTTTTAATTATGTGTTAATAATTCTGAAATTAATAGAAAACCCTTAACTAGTTTCTAAAAAGATACTGAATTTACAAAAGCCTTAGCATATGAGTCTAAATAACCAATGTACCGTTTCCGCTTATATTTTCTATTGGTTTAGAAATTTGTTTGAAAACCTGCCAGCTTCATTTGACCACTAGTGACATTCTTGCGTGTGGTCGGTTTCTCAATGAAAAAAACCCCGAAGTAAATTGAACGAATCTTCTTTGTTTAAAAGATTAAATGAGAATTGAATAAATGCACATGGTCACGTGATACAAATAGAATACCCATCAAAATAATATTATAGTTGTTTTAAACCATCATTGTCTTTGAATTTGCCAAAGGAAAACACCCACAACAACAAAAAAACAAAAAACAAGATACACTTGGGTATAAATAACAACGTGTGAAAATGTCAAATTCTATTTGTAATAATTTCTTTTCAAAATATCTGCCTTTTATTTCGTGTTGATATGTCGAGCTTCAATTTAAATCAACACTTTTAAAATCATTTGCAATTTCCACCCTTGGCAGCAATATTGCATGCACCCATCTTCTTGTTGATGATTACGATATATTGTTTCGTAAACGTAGGCGATGGGTATGATAGTTAATTGTTCAATATTGTTTCCAAACACTTTATAATTTCGAAAATAGATTAATCACGAAAGTATAGATATAAATAACATTAAATATAGTATTGAGAAAAAATAGGAAAAGCGGTCGAATTGTATTAAATTGGTTGTGGCGGAAAGGGTTATGAAAGACTTAACTAAAGGGCAGTTGCAATGAGTTCATACATCATAGTCCAAGTTATACAAGTGACCAGTCCTGATTTCGGCCATGTCCTGTAATTAACTGACCATCTCCATTACCTTTTCTATCCCTATACTGTAATTTACACCCGGGCACTGGAGACTCCGTCTGTCCGCACCGACCCTACCCCCGGGGGGTGAGTACCCGTTTTGGAGGGTAATTTACTCCTTGGGGTTTTCAACAGAAACTAAAACATTGAATCTAGTCAAGGTACCATAAAAGGGTGTCAAAAATGAAATCCATCCATTTTCTGATAAAGAATAGAACCTGCAACTCAAAAACAATGACTTACTGATGTTCAAACTGTTCTTCAACTATACCAGGTAATTAAATTACCTTATTTTATATATACAGGCATTGAATACTCTCACGAGTAAGAGGTAATGTTAAGACATGTTGAAGCCGTTACTTAAACATATTTTAGAAACGTTTATACGTGACGGAGCAGCCTCTAAACAATACAAATAGCATCTCATCGTAAACATGAACCGCCTGGTCGACACACGTTCTGTTCTATCAAGAGGTCGTTGTGTTACTGCAGTAATGTACTATCTAAATACGCATTGCGTTGGCATTGACGTCTGTCATTTAGGCGTCAGCACAAACAATAGCACATATGTGGGAATAAATAATATGAAGAGAATAGCATATAATATATTTTAATAACTTAAAAAACCTATATGTATTTCGTCATACAAAACATAATTATTTATAAATTAATTAAAGTAGATCAAACATGGTTACATCAATACATAAACATTTATTAAGATTTCTTTTTGTATCATATAAAAAAGGAGATTGCTTAACAAATAGAACTTTAAATAAACACAACACAAATGTAGCATTTCTGCAGCAGCAGTCGGAATTGAAAACATTCCAGACAAACACATGCAAATTCTTTATGATTTACATTATGCTTATTAAATGATGTTGAAAACATTAATGTGTAAGTGTACAAGTCACGTGGCCTTTCAGTTCATAATGTATGGATACATTTTTGTTTTAAAAAATCATGCGCTCCAGATATAATCGTTTTTACAATTTTTCTAATTCAATTAACATAATAATTCAGTATTTAAATCCCGAAACATCACCAGATCGTCCCTTTAAGTTACCTTATTAAAGCAGTGACCGCAGTCCGGCCAATATTGTTGATGGACCGTTGTGCATCTCCCAGCACGCTGTCCACTCGTCCTATTGTCCAATCTTTCATTCCCAATTACGGCCAATGAAAATTCGTAATTAACCATGACAATAGACACTTTTATACCAAGTGTCCAGATAAGGTTCGGACATCCCGCAAGTGGTCATTTTCAAACTGCAAGGGTACCAATTTGAGAGGCAATCTATACGTGATAAATATAAGACCTGGTTTGGACAAAGAGGGGGTCGATGTGAAAAACGATCTTTTTCTGAAGGTGTGTTTTTGCTACATAGAGCTGGTCAATTTCTAACTGAATAAAAGTGCCATGAGCATGTTACATAGCATAGATATTCGTTTCTTAATGAAAATATGGTGATATTGTTTTCTTTCTTTGGGATTGTTTAAAAGATGAAAATGTCCGTAATAAAAACAAAATAAGCCAACAGTGAAAGCGCGACTTTTCGTGCAAAACAAAAACAGTATATGGATGATTGCAACCATAGGAAATATGAACGTTACATATATGGCTTTCTCAAGATGTAGCCTTGATATGTCGTATGCTACATGGCATGGATATGAATCGTATCAGGCGATTTGGGGCCTTATTGACTGTCGGGTCTTGTTCAACAATGACTCATTCAAACGTTATGCAATCAAAGATCGAGTTGTGCTTAGCCAAATAATATGCATTTTATTCTAAGTTTACGTTTTGCGAAGATATTTGTCAGCATCAATATCGATAGATTGTTCAGGCATCAGCATTGATACCATTTTGGCACGTGTCTTAAATATGTTTCATTCGAGTAGAATAAGATTTGTATTTAAAAGTAAAGTTGCCGTGTGATTTGAATTCCATTGTGGTTGCTTTGTAGAATCTTAATGAACGATTTTGTCATGTTTTGCAAGGTCCTGACTGTTTGTATCGACAGTGAAGGATCCTCCAATTAATTAAACTATCAGTACTTAAAGTCGACAAAACTTTCACCTCAATCTTGTGAAAGACTCCAAACCCCTCAGCTATCTTTACAGTTTATTACCTTTATCCAATTTTGATTGACAGAATGGTTAGACAAATGTGTAATTAAGACACTGGTCATTTTGTCGTCCGAATTGACCAGCCTATCAAGTCCAATCTCGGACATTTCGACACGCTTATTGTTAGTGTTACGGCGCGCGATTCACAACCCGTCTATTTTCACCTACAGACTGGTTATTTATAGTTTACCCCGAGGCCTCGATTCCAGTGATTTAATGACGTCGTAGCCACCTCATCGACCGAAAACGCTGTAAATTTCACCATGATTGACAGATTCGGATTGAAAATGTGTCTAAAAATGGGACGTTACGTGCTATTTTCTCCGAATTGTCCGTTAAAGCGTCTGGCGACTTGCAAGAGACGATGATAATGCGTTTAGGAGACACTGATTGCAGATAAATATCTATTGTAGATACTGCAAAATAATCGGTTCATTTTTCGCTGTGAAAACGGTTTTGCAATGCTATCACAGCAATAATTTTATTCAACGGGTCCTTTCTAGAGACGGCCCGCGAAAGTTATATAGGTAAAGACTCAATGATCGATCAAGGAAGCATGAGTTCGATTCCCTGCTCGATCATCGAGTTTTTCTGCTGATTGACATTGTGACTAGCGGCAATCGTCCACCACCAATTGACTTAACTCTTTCACTGCCGAATTTCACAAGGTTGACCCTTCCATGTTGAAAATTGGACATCTCTAGTTTTTCGTCTAAAAGAAAATTTGGTAAAATTTAATGTCTTAGTGGCAAACAATGCATATTTCAGGAGAGACAGCTAGTTTATGAGCTGTATACAAATGCATGAAACTGGATTGTTTGCAAACTCCTTTAATTGCCTTTGGCAGGGAAAGCGTTAATCCTTTCCCACAAAAACATTATTTCGGACGCCTAGAGCTGCGACAGACGTATTTGAAAACAACTAGAACATGAAATATCTTTAAAAAAGATAAACGTCGATCAATATGAGAAAACACTTGGAAATGGAACAAGAGCGAGAATACGTCACATGACTGGAGATTATGGGAGGCTCCCAAGGGGTGTATAAGTTTCAATTACGATTAATAACTGAAATATTATCATGTTTCAAAAATAATTAATATTTTGCTCTTAAATATTATATTTCATACGTTTTCAGTGATTATTTTTTACTGAAATTTATTTCTTAAGGAAAACAATTAAAGCTTAGTATGCAGAACATTTCATTTTAAAGCTTCACCTTATTAGTGCCTCACGTAGGATCGCCAACTTAACTATGAACCAATCAAAACACTTAATTTCCTTTATTTCTTCTCTATTATTCAATAAATTCAACATTTGATTGGACTACGATCTAGATCATTTGTTTAAAACATCTAGGTCAAAACTGGCGTATTACATAGCGCTGAATTCCGAATAGTTATTTGTGTAATATCATTAAGAGTTTCAAATGACATGGTATCTGACCTTTAGCTATTGAACATAACATGATGCTTTTTCCCGGGAATTTAGACACATACTGACACAAAACAAATATGTATTCTTATGGCACCACTTTTAAATCATAGCTGAAATTAAAATCGAGAAAAAACATAATGAAACAGCCCGTTGAGGCCTGCTTCCGTTAAAGACTGAAATCAGATTAGTTTTCCATTATGTGTCAGTTAAATCAGTTCGTTTGCTTGTTTTGTATGATGACAATTTCGTCAGTCGTATTGTAAACGCCACAATCCCGAATACCATTACTTAGGTATTTTGTATAAACCGGCCGATCGACTCGCAACCTATGCGGACAATAAACCACTACTTCACCTAGGCGGTCCAGTTCTATCAAAAGCCTCCAAAGAGTATTTAAACATGTACGACTTTATTCAAATAAGGGTGGTGGTATGTTATCTTTATCGCAGAACTATTTTCGTATACTAGCCCAGTTGGTGAGCTAAATACAGTGTAAACTGTGCACAAAGACCACCCATGGGAAGAAAACACTCTGCTATGTGTTCACCTGTGGTCTTACAAGATCAATTATGGAGAAAATAAGCTATAAGCAAACTAAAAGTGTGGTTGCTATAGACAGGGAATTGCTATTCAAATGTTGTCTGTAAGCATAGGTTTTGACTGTATTCCATCACGCAAACGTTCATTTGTGCTTGATCATGTTTGTTTTCCTTGTGACCCTATTTTAAATGATAAGAAAATGGTTGCTGCGTGTAGCCACAATGATGGTATATAACGAAGATAACGAGTGCTGTATATACGTACACTGCAATCTACAAACATGGACATTTGATGTGTTTTAAAGGGTAACCTTTGACCGGCTCGCACCTGAAACTCGCTTTCAAGTTGGAAACGTTATATTCGACTGAAACATTAGTCGGCGCACATATACGTAATGCAATAAGCAAGTCGAGCATTATGTAGATCTAATGAAACCTAAAAAACAACCTATGTTTAATTTAGTGGAAACACATGAATGGAATGTGCACTATAGGAGTTTACCCTTTCCCACATGCAACAAATCTGCAGCAGACGATTCTCAAGATATTTTGAGCCATAACACACGAATGAATTGATTGGTCAACATGGATTAATTGGAGTTTCACGCCGTTTTAAACGATATTTCAGTTTTATCATGGCGGCCAGTTCACCTAACGTGTGTTGTATGGCTTTCTCGTAACAGTTCTCCACACAACATTCTTCTCCGATAGCTGGCCATCTTCCCACATAGACTATTTAGCCCTTTTGCGGAAGACGATTAACGAGAGTCACAGCTGCAATCGGAAAGACAATGGTTGGTCAGATAGTTTGTAGGACAGGTATCCACACTCATGTTATAAAGAGATCAATTAATGATATGAAATTAACGCAACAAAACATTTGCCATTTTAGAACTAAATTGAGCCAATGTAACTGATTTGTTTTTATGAACGTGTAGTCAGTAGACATGAGCCATGAACATTTTCAACACATTTCGAAATGATCCCTTAAAACCAATCATTTGCTAACTATATACCCATTTCAGCACAGTTTAAACTAAACAACAACAATACAATTCAATTCAATTGTCTTTCTTTGCATATACATGTATAACATTTTACATGTTGCTGCAACACAATTAACATTTGTTAGGTAATACATATAGTTAACATAAATATCAGAAACATTTTCAGTACAGTGTAATTCGTTAAGTTAAACTCAGATTAGTTATTGTGTGAATTAAAATATAAAAAAGCAACACGTCATTCGGATTTCTGTCTGTCTCCTTTTTTAGAATCACGTTCTGTAAGAAACAACACTACAAGTACACGAACGTAGAAAAGACAACGGGAAGTCGGGAACTGTCAATTTGTTAGAATCGCCGCGTAACGAAACACATTAACAATACTGTCTGTTTGGGTTTGATTAATGATAACCTATTACAGGGAAATATCTTCGTCTTCAAGGACCTTTCTTGCCAAAACAAATTACAATCACACGGACCATCCATTACAATACATCTTCGAGGAAAATCCGTGCTCGCCGGTTACTCC
>JAUELF010244555.1:0-21835 GCA_031471495.1 Clinocardium nuttallii | reverse complement strand
TTACGTCTCAGGGGATAGAGGTATAGAGTAATGATTCCTGAAACAGAAAATCACAGGATGCGAAAAGTGTCTATCCGGGTTAGCCTGCGCGGAATGCTTATGCTGGTCGGGGTCGATACTTTACGCAGAGTCTACAATGTTGGTCTTCTAGCGGGACGTCTCATAAAATTATAAATCACCATACATGTAAGTACCTGTATGAGGTCAAACTAATTCTTTGAAACCATTGCTAGGAATCCGCTGTGGTCGAGTGGTTATTGTCGGGGATTTCCCCAGTCGCGGCACTACGGTCATGGTGAAGTGCCTTTGGGCAAGTCACACTTTCTAGCCTAGTACTGGTTTGTTTACCCAGGGATCATGAATCAGTGAACTGTCGCCGTGATATAACTAAAACATGTTGAAAACGGCGTTAAACCCTAATAAATAAATATTGAAACCATTGCTCGAATGTTGATGTTAATAATAAACAACAACTACTAGAGAGAGAGACCAAACATATAGTATTCATTTATTGTGAAAGTCAACTGATTTCGGATACACGAATGTACTAAATATTGAAAGATCCACTCGTACTAAAACTAACCTACTTAGCAACAAGCGGAGACCGAGATAGGCGTTCACCTCGGCACAGTCTGGTCAAGATTTTCCTTGTAAGTAATCTGTTATTCCTAACATCCAGGAAATCCGTAGAGAAAAGTTGTGGTAAAAGACTACAGCGAATGTATTTTGAACGTAATTATAATTTAATTCCGAAACATTTAAAGGTTTGTCTTCGAATAACTTGGCTCTATTAAGTAATGGGAAGCTTAAAAGCTCTCACCTGACTGTCTATTTAGTACATAGGTGCGAGCTGTGAAGCATCAAGTAAGCGTATGCATACGCAGTGTCTAGCCAATGCTTTGTTCCAAGAAACTATGATGTTTAACGAAAATGCTGATATTTTCATTTGATACATCGCAGTGACATGGAATATTTATCAGTAAATAATAACGATTGATTGGTGTTTAACGCCGTTTTCAACAATTTCTCAGTCATATCACGGCGGCCAGTTCACCTACTCATGTGTTTCCTGGTTTTCTATCACCAGTACTCCATACAACAATCTTTCCAAGCAACTGACTGCTGTTTCACATAGACTTAGCCTATTGGTGGAAGACGAATAACGCATGTCGCATTGTCAAACGTCGGAAAGAATGTTTGCCGAGCCGGGGAACTAATAACGAAAGATCCCAAACGTTTTGTCCAAAAATACTGGAAAGATTTGAACATTATTAAGCACTAATGTTCCTTGTTTTACCAAGATTGTTCAAATAACTCCGATCCGTTAAAAACATGGACGCTAGTGATTTGAGATTGTTTTCCTTTTATACACTAATAAAATATTCTTCTTGTTCTGAAGAAATTGGGCTGATATAAAATTAATTCTGTACATTTTTTGGGTGACATTGAAATCTATTTAACTTCTATTAACTCAGATGAGCGATTTACGACCACCAATTGCCCATTTATTTTAATATATAAAAGAGAGGTTTATACGTTCGGTCATTTAAAGTAAATTATACATTCAGATTAAGTTCAGTTACTCGCTTCGTGACTAGGGGGCAATCAGGAGACAAATATTCATTTTATTTCGTTTTATATCGAAAAAAAAAAAACCAGTGTTCTAAATGACTAAACCTTTATTTCAAAAGTCGTTTTATTTTGATGAAAAAAACCCAAAAAAACCAACATAAGTGAGGCTGCCACAATACTTGTTCACCGATGTATCCTTTATCGCCAAACGTATCGATTTTGTTATACATGTAGTACACAACTTTTCGATACTTTTCCCAGATACAGAAATATGGAGAGACTCTCAACACCAGGGCCACTATGTTCCGGGGGTAGATGACGACTCCATAGCAATGTCAAACATAGGCGTGAACCTAGGACGTAAAGTGTTTGCTGACATAATTAATATTTCTACCGCCTACGTTAAGCAGCCTCACTATGCTGTAAATATGCTGTTTTCTGACTTACAGACCCTTTCCCATTTGTAGACACATTCTGACGCATCTGAAAAAGAAGACTTTTGAAAACATTGTGACAAAAGGAGAAATTGCTCAAAAAGAGCAATTTCTCCTTTTTCCACAATGTTTTCAAATCTATTTAATATATTAACTTCTATTTATAGATAGTTTCCATATTTTCCCTGATTGTTTTCAAAGTCTTCTGCTGCAGATGTTTAGTATGTGGAAACGTGTTAATATTGCTTATATAAAGTATTTACCCTATCTCATATGCAAACGCATTCAGCATCAGACAGGCTTTACTTTTGCCACAAATATTTCCAACTTTAATAAATAGCTTCTTCGGTTGTTTTCCATATCTTTACCTCAATTTCAGAAAGTCCTCTGCTACAGGGTTTTAAAAAAAAAATTAAATTTAGACTTTGATATATAAAGTCCAAACTATTTGCCAACGTGTAGGCTTTATTTATATAACCGAACATAACTTATATTTTCAACTTAACCATATACAGCTCATAGTTGATAAACACAAACTTTTCAACAAAAAAATAATTTCACGGCGGTCAGTTCACCTTCTCATATGTTGCCTGGCTTACTCAAACCAGCACTTCATATAACATTCTTTCCAGGCAACTGGCTGCTATTCCACATAAACTGATAGCCCATTGGTGGACGACGAATGAAGCTTGTCACAATGACTTTTGTCAAACGTCGGGAAAAATGTTGACCGAGACGGTTTGATTGATAGCCCGTGTCGCTACTGACTGATCTACCGGGACACGCGTGAACCGACCTATCAAAATTATTTTATTTTCTTGTAGATAATGCAAATCTGGGATAGGTATCCAATAGGAGCCTCTTGGTACACTTGAAGATCGGGGTACATATGGGAGAATGTAGAAAACAAGATGACACGACCTTCACTGGAAGACGATGTGTTCATTATTAGTAACATATTCTCTAAGACATCGTTACAAAGTTGGACAGAGGGCGCCCTTGAGATAGTTGATAGTGTCATGAACAAGTTTTTCCACACAATTTAACCGTTTTTCTTATAGACCATGTTCCTAGGACAAAATCTAAATAGAGAAATTGTAACATTTAGATACATGTACTTGCTTGCAAAATATTGATTCATAGGTTAAATCACGAAATGTTCTCATAATTCGTCTGGTAACAGATGTCAACTGTATCAGAACAAGCGTTATGAAGCCTTGACTATTGATTGGCTAGAGCTCAGAATGAAGCCTTGACTATTGATTGGATAGAGTTCAGAATGAAGCCTTGACTATTGATTGGATAGAGTTCAGAATGAAGCCTTGACTATTGATTGGCTAGAGCTCAGAATGAAGCCTTGGCTATTGATTGGCTAGAGCTCAGAATGTGCATTAGGTATATGAGCCGTCACGCGAGAAAACCATCATTATGGCCTGATTGTGTCGAACCGGATCGGTCTTAGCATGCCGCGCAGACTTACTCATATAGACAATGTTCGCATCTTATGGATTTTTCTGTTTCAGGAATCATTACTCTATACCTCTATCCCCCTGAGACAGAATATATCGACCCGGACAAGTATGCGCGGATAGCACAGGCTGATCTGGTCAATCCATTACGCAGATGCCATAATGTTGGATTTCTTGCGGAACGGCTTATATGTAGAAACAACTAATACATTTTTATGTTGACGTTTCTGTAACAGCGTTATTTCAAAAACAGTTTTAAGAAAACGATCTTTTCCACAGATGCACTCTTAATCGTCTGTTTTATTTTTCCCCCGATTGAACTAGAATTCGTTTTCACTAATATGTATATGTCCGTGTAGTTAGTTTTTGGCGACTGACGAATTGACGAGTGAAGAACTGTGATATTTTAAGCAGCACAACTTATATGAAGTTCGTCACTTGTCAACCTAACTTTACGGACCTAAAACATATCACAGTTCGTCACTCGTCAATTTAATATCACGGACCTAAGGAAATGTCACAGGTTGTCACTGGTCAATTCGTCACTCGTCAACCTAACTTCACGGACCTTATCGCATACATCATGGTTGCTTGCTTTAGCTTACCTGAGCACAAGGCGCTCACTGTGAGTTATTGACAATGCCTTTTGTCCGGCGTTCGTCAATAGTTTCTACTAAGTAACCATGGCAGTAGGTCAAGTGAGATGAAACAGAAGGCATCCTCTCAATACCTCACCAGAATTACTTTAACTTGTTGGGATCCATGTAGAAGTCTGGTTACCATGGCAACGAAACGAAATCTCCAAAACCGGTCCGCCGATATTCAAATAACTTTGTAGAAATGTTTCTTGGATGACCTTCTATCAGATTTTCAAGCCATGATGATTAGTCGAAAAATAAGGCCGCCAGGGCTATTTTCCTTATATAGTTAAAATGAAAATTTAAAAAAATCATCTCTTCCGAAAGTGTCTGGCCGTTTTCAATTAATTTGTGTAAAAATATTCCTTGGGTGACCCTCTTATCAGATTCATTTAAGCCATCTTGATTGGTCGAAAACATGGCCGCTAGAGGGCGGGATTATTTTGCCTAATATGGCTAAAGTGAAAACTTAAAAAAATCTTTTCCTACGAAAGTGTCCGGCTGATTTTCAAAAAAAAATTGTAGAAATGTTTTTGGGTAGGATTAAACCAGTCCATATTGATTGGTCTTTTAATATGGCTGCCAGGAGGCGGGGATGTTAACCATGTATTGGCTTTATCGAAAACTTTAAAAATCTTCTCCCAAACTATTTGACCGATATTCAAATAATTTTGCAGAAATGTTCCTTAGGTGACACTCTACGAGATTTCTTCAAGCCATGCTTATTGGTCAAAAAGCACGACCACCACGGGGCGGGGCTTTCTTTTGAGTATTTAGAGGGCCATGATGGCCTTAGATTACTCACCAGAATTATGCAATGAGATTGTTAATGCAAAACACACAACAAATTCTCAAATTGCTCAAATTAAAAATGCAGTCTCCAGTGCTGAAATGTTCCTTCAATTTTGACTAATGACCTAGTTTAGAGTTAATATGACACTTATTTGAACTTGACCTAGATATCAGTTAGCCAGACATTCTGAGAAAAAAAGCCATTAATTTGGCCCAGTGACCGATTTTGACTAGATTAAGACCTATATTACAACTTTGCCTGCAGGTCATTGGCCTATTAACCTAGTTTTAGAACCAATAAGACCCATTTTCATACCTAACCTAGAAACTATTAAGACAATCATTCTGACAAAATTGCAAAGCGGCAAGTAAACTTCTTTTTGACAAGACATGACCCATATTCGAACTTGACTTATATATTATCAAGACACACATTCTGATAAAGTTTCAACATGCTCACATTATAAATGCAACCTTGGGATTGTTAACATGATTGTCATTCAATTTGACCTTGATACCTAGCGTTTTACCAAATATGACCCGTATTCAAACTTTACCCAGGTATTATAAAGACAATTGATCTAAGAAAATTTCAAGCTGATAAAGCGAAACAATGAGGCCTCTATTGTGTTAACACATTTGGCCTTCAATTTGGTCTAGTGATCTACTGTTTGATCCGACATGACCAATACTCGAACTTGGCCTACATAATATCAAGACACACGTTCTGATAGAGCGGCCTAGCACCCTTTAGGCGTTTTTTCCCCGTTTTTCTTCTCCAAGTTCCCTCTACGGTATAGGTAATCCGATGTGCCTGAAAACAGTGTCAACATGCGGCCCCAAGTTGACATAGTGAATTAGCTTTTGATCATATATAGCCCAGTTTCAAACTTGTCCAAAATGTGATGAATATGAATGTTCTGATACATTTCATGATGATTAGACGCAAAATGTAGCCTGTGAACACAAAATGTAGCCTGTAGAGTGTTCACGAGGCAATTGTTGACGACGCACGAAAGACGGACGACGGACACAATGTGATCACAATAGCTCAACTTGAGCACTTCGTGCAAAGGTGAGCTAATAATTACACACGTTTCTACAAACGATTTTGAAATACCTTGTATTTAATTGTAATAAAGTAATACACCTTGTTCTGATTACATAACAATTATAATGAAATAAAAACAATTATTTTGAAGAGTTTTTGTATTACATGTGTTCTGCAGGAGCCTTTTAAATATCTACCATTTGTAATTATATGATATTCTTGTTACGCACAAGTTTTGAAATACGTTACAATCGTAACTAAATAATAAACTCGTTTTGCAGAGGTTTTTGAATGACATTACAATTGTATTAAAAAAAGACACTTGTTTTGCGGATGTTTTGAATGACCTCACAATTGTAATTAAATAATACGGATGGTTTCAAATACAATAAAAGTTTAGTTTAATACAACACATTGTCTGCAGAGGTTGTCAATTGCATAACAATTGTGACTAACTAATACACGTGTTCTGCAAAGGTTTGGGACTACATTACAATTGTAAGTACATAATACACTTGTTCTGCAGATGTTTTGGAATATATAACAATTGCAATTAAATAATACACGTGTTCTGCAAAGGTTTTTTAATAATAACACTTGTAAATACAAAAACACATATGCTGCAGAGGTTTTGAAGAACAGCAATTGCAATGGATTTTTTAAATTTATTTTCTTATTTGGCAATACACATTACATATGCTTCTGGCCTTAATACAAATAGGTTTAGCATTGCATAACAATTGTAATTAAATAAAACACATGTTTTGCAGAGGTTTTGAATTGCACAACAGTTGTAATTACTTAAGACGCGCGTTCTGCAGAGGTTTTGAATTAAATAAAAATTGCAATAAAATAAAACACATGTTCTGCAGAGGTTTTGAACTACATATCAATTGTAATTTAAGAAAACATTTGTTCTGCAAAGGTTTTGACGTACATAGCAATTGTAATTATATAATACACGTGTTCTACAAAGATTTTGCAATACATTACAATTGTAATTAAATGATACACACGTTCCGCAGAGGCGTTGAGGATGTGTGCTCGATGGTGAACAGGAACATTACTGATTAGTGTGCTAGGAGTCCCAATCTCTTCATTTTCAAGTACGCAATCGGTTTGCCTCAAATGGTCAAATTTTCTGATGACCTTGGCAATCACGCAGTTTGATCTGACTCTTGTTTGTATACCAGTCTTAAAAGCGATTGATTGATTGGGGTTTGACGTCGTTTCCGACAATTGTTCAGTCATATCACGGTGGCCAGTTCACCTACTCATATGTGTTCTGGTTTCCTCACACCATTACTCAATACAACACACTTTCCAGGCAACTGGCTGATTTTCCACGTAGACTGTGGGCCCATTGGTGAAAGACAAATGACGCTTGTCCCAGTGAGTTTTGTCAAACGTCTGAATATTGGCAGAGCTTGGATTCGAACGTCATGAAAGATTGTTGGAAACTACCAACAATCAAAGTAACATTTTGATTACATGATGAGATATGTTTTTTTTTTAATTTAATGACGCCGTGTGGAAATGCGGTGTTAGTATTGAATAGGTTTAAATTTGGTACTATGGGACTGCGTAATCGAAAAGGGAGCAACCAATATAATTGTTGTAAAGAATAATCCTGTAATATGTTTGATAAAACCCAAAACTTTATCAATCAGTTAATTGTATTATCTGATTTATGTAACAACAAGATACAACATTTAGACACATTTAATTTGTATTTAATACCTTTTCCTCAACTTCCTATGCTACGCTTTTTTAAACCCGATTTATCAAAGCTCAGAAAAAACTTTTCCTCCCAACTTCCTAGGTCACGCTTTTTTAATTGTTTGATTTACGGCCTGACAACCTGATTCATCAAAGTTCAGAATCAAAGTTTCAGGAGATGTTTTTGCCTTTTATAAAATTCAGAAAACGTTCCTCTCCATACAGTTTAATTCAGACCATTGTATACTTACTTGATCTTTAAACATGTAAAAATTACTTTGTATTTTTGTAAATATACTTCCGTTTTGGTAATCATACTTCTGCTAACGTGGAAGGAGAATAAACTTCCCTTTCTCCTTTAAAAGCTTGTGTCACACTTAACTTATAACTAGAGGCATTACCGTAAGTTAATATCTGTGAATATTGCAGCACCTATGTCTTTTTATTTAAATGATCTAATTAGAGCAGATCTAAAATATTTTATTGTAAAAATTGAGGAACTTCAGCGTGTATGACACATTATAGTTAAGTATGTTAAGTAAACTATAAACCAAATGGTAATACTACTAAACTTGACATTTCACGACTAAACGTCCTACGTCGAAATTGACCCTTTCTGCTCTTAATAACTTATTATTACACCTATTGTAACTACATGTAGGTGAGGATTATAGGCACATATTGGCCTTATTGTTTAAAACAAGGGATAATTGGCCTCCTTGTTGAAAATAGTTACATCGTGTCTATTTGAACACGTTTTATTTAAATGTACTGAACTGCATCTGCTGCCTTTAAATCATACGCTGCGTCCTTGTTGCGTTGCATCAAAATGTGTCTTGTTGTTTTCTTTATTAAGATAAAACAAAAAACACCAGATTAAAGGCATGATCATTTTTGCTCGTATGCATCAGTACTTAAAAACACCAGTTTTGTGTGACATTGTTGTTATTGATTGTATGACTTTTGTTCACTGGGTAAATAAATGGATATACAGAGTTAATATTATATACATTACTACATACTAAATTATACATTTCCAACATTCACCACATCAATTTGGCAATGCAACAACAGATTATGTCTGTATACAGATATAACATGACAATCTTGTGTGGTCATACTTACAAAGTATTGATTTCGTACAATTGGCCCAATTTGTTTCAATTGAAAAAGAAAATCTAAAAAAAGAGACCAATTCATGTACTTTTCCAATCTTATTTCAAAAGCGAGTAATATCCTGTTCGAAATTTCATCATCCTTCGATTTCAATATTTAGTTATTTGATAAATCCAATGTTATATACAATTGATTTCAAGTTATACGTTTGTGTTCTGTATTTATTGCTCCATGAACAAAACAATTGCAAGAAGTGTAATCGGCCTTCTAAATTTGTTAAAGATATTAAAAATATAGCGAAATACATGAATTCAAAATTGCTCTGAAGTAACAAAAGTGCTTGAGAAATAGAAACCAATTTATATACTTTTCCTATTTTATTTCAAAAGCGAGTACGTGATTTCATGTTTTTTTTAATATTTAATTCTTTGATAAATCCAATTTTTTATACATTTTATTTCAAAGTATGCGCTTGTGTTCTGTACTTTACACTCCATGAACAAAACAATTGAAAAAAGAGCAATCGGCATTCAGAAATTTTAAAAATATAAAAATACAGTGAAATACATGAATTTAAATTGAACTGAAGTAACTCAGTGCTTGTAACAATTGTATAACTATGGGAGTGTAAATGTTAGGATTTATATATTTTTAACAGCAAAAACTAAGACAGGTAAATATAAGATTGAGTACGCCGAGACCGAGAAATGCTTAAGTAATTAATCAGCATTTGAATATATTGATTGCAGCATTATTTCATTAATTCATTGAGATATTTTCTTGCAATATTTGTTATCTTTATGGACGAGTAAATAATTACAATATAATTGAAAGAAAGAAAATAAGCAAGCATAATTCATTCTGACGCCGTCAAAAAGGTTTTTATGTTACTCAACGTAAGTTACCGAGTGCATTAATCGGCAACTTGTACGATGTATTCAGAAGTTGGTATCGCAAAATTGACAAACCAAATCACGGCCAAGCCATCGTTGACATTGAAAAGACTTTGTTAGAGGTATCGACCTTTCAATGGCACACTCGGCCGTCATAGGCCAGCAAACTATATATGTATTGTGTGTCACTATGGTACGGGTGTGATACATCAGCTAAAATGTCTTTTGTCTACTATAAGGACCCAGGTGCTAATGATTATTGAATAAGCAATCTATGAAATATCAGTGACGACCAAGTTAATTTACATCATTTTGAGATGTACGGGCAGGGCATTTTCTTATATTTGGACAATACTGCTAGCAGCATTAGAATAAGAGACAAAGTGACCATCGAAAAAAGATGACGTTTACGTTAAGAATGATATAAACGTATCAAAGTCGACAGCGTCACTCTTTGGGGGAACGTGTTTCTCTAGTTGGTAAAATTGCCCGGTGGAAGTGACATCCGATAAACGATCGACAGTTTTATTTGGATTGAATGGGGTCATTTTGTCCTTATGTATCTGTAGGAAGAAAATAACATGTATTTATTTCATAGCAATGTCAAATATACACAGAAAAATACAGGATAGTTGTTCATTGTATTATCGACATTTCTGTTATCGAGTGACAAGCGAAGGGTCACAGCACTGGCGCGGCCATAAGTGAAAATACAATGGTGATCGATGTAAACTAGGGACATTCTATCATAAATCAAAATTTAATTATTCTATCTACGGTTTTCAAAGTCTTTGGTGTTACCTGACAAATGATCTAACCTTGGCATCCCACTCTCAAGGGTGACACTTTAACTACTAAACCACCATGACTTTCATTGTGTCAAGAAAATATGAACAATTAACAGGAATCATGCCCTACCTTTGTTTCTATCCTCTTCTAAATTAGGTATGGTCGGAGATGACGAACTGGATACAAGGTTGTTCGCTTGCGTAGCTTTTACAATCAATTCTATCTGAAATATTTTGGAACCGACAAAAAATAGAAATGTCACTAGAAGACTCCACCCTTTCCAACTTGCAGATAGAAATGTCACTAGAAGACTCCAACCTTTCCAACTTGCAGATAGAAGTTTACACATACTGCAGCAGTCGCCATTTGAAGAAATTGTGCTAAAAGCAAAAAAAGTTTCACTTTGAGATACACCTGAAAATACTGTTGATAAATAGGGGATATTTGTATGTTTTGAGCGGATATGGCATACATCACTTCGAATTGAGATATATTACAAATCCACTCCGAACAAACACATTTTCTTTTTATTTTATGATACTTGGTGATGCAATAAGGGGACTATTTAGAGTATTCGTACCTATTCACACGCGGACGAATCTGTGTGAATGTATTCGATTACTACACAATGTAAGACCATGACAATCATGAAGTCCGATTTGTTGAATTTACGGAATACGGCATACGGAACTTTACATGGGTATAGATACGATAAGGTTTTATAATGCTTGTATACATACGATCTAATAATGTACCAATTACGTATTTCTTTACAGATAACGTGTGAAGTATATCACGTGGTTTGACGTAATAACGTTAGTCCCGTTGGCGCCATACCTATATCACTCACAGTGTAGGTGATATTGATTATATTATAATTGCATTAACCGTTTCCACCATAAAACAAATATGCAGCAGACGACTTTGAAAATGCCCAGCTTAAAAAAGGAAAATCTCTATAAATGACAGTTCTTATTATTGAATAAGATTAAGAACATTATTGCGAACGGGAAAATAGCTCATTCAATCTGTTTGCCACACATAGTATGTTGCAGTTGTGCCAAATTAGGTGAAATACGGGAATGGGTTAATCACTGATTCTCTGGTGCAAAAGACATTCGAAAACATTAAGTGAGACGTTTTGCTTTCCATTTGTTGTGTTCGACTTAAACATTTAAAATAATTTATCTGAATAGGAATTTCTAAACTTGTAACTTTGGAAGTCTAAAAACTACTAGTATTTGTGCAGAATTGCGTTAGCAAGGCTACCCTAGTTACAAGTGAGATTTTGAAGTCTTCATTTCTATCAAACCAGTACGCCAAACAAGTCATAATGATATCACTATGCGCCACCCCAAAGGAGACATAATGAGCAATATCTACTTTTGCCACAATGTTTTCTATGCTATTCTGAATTATTCAGATATATATACCCGAGATATTAACCCTTACACACATACAGACCCTTTGTTACGCCTCTGCAGCAGACGACGTGTGGAAATACTGTCGTAAAAAAAAAATTGCACGGTACCTTTATTTTCTTCGGGGATAAAAATATAAAAAGAAATTCCCCTCTGAATCAGTCTGTCTGATATCACTTTAATGTGGTGAAATGTAATAATTGGAGAACTCTATATATAATTTAATCGGTTGTTAAACACGTCAATCAGGCGGTATAAGAAAAGGGGCATTTTTCTTAAAACATTACTACTTCTCATGAAATTCATTGTCTGATTCAAAGAATATTTAGCAGGACTATTCATACTGTGAATTATTATTGATTGGTTGAAAGTCGTAGAAATAAGGTGGCATCTAAAAACGTGAAACTGAATGTTTAGCTTCACATAACATCTCATCCTTATCCACTTGACACAACAAAAGGAATATTCCTGTGACGGTCCTCTTCTTAAATGTGTATAAGAAATATGTAGAACTCTTGTTTGGGCAGTATCTGAGAAAGGAAGTAACATTACCGATATTTAAAATAATTGTCCGATCCCACTTATTTCGTAGAAACCTTTCTTCAGAGAGTCTACAAATCAGTTGTTTGAAATGAAGGAGCGAGGCGGCATCAGAAAAGGTAAAAACATTTTTTAGAACTTCTTATGAAGTGCTTGTATTAATTATTCCCTCAGTGACCTTCTTCATAATTAGTTGTGCCATATTGATTGGTTCAACCATAGTTACCAGACGGCATCAGAAAAATGGTAAATTGAACGTTTAGCTTCAAATGTTATCTCATCCTCATATACTGGGAAATTTCAACAAAACTTCACAGGAATTTTCTCTGATGGTCCTCTTTCAAATTTGTTCAAAGATATGAATTATGTATGCTGCGACAACAGGAGTAAAATGCATAAACTATAAAAGTTGTCTTCTCTGAGTGTGTTTGTCAGATTCCAAGCTAATTTAGTATAAATGTTCCTTTGGTGACTTTCTACAAGATTTGCTTAAGCCGTATTGATCGGTTGAAAATCATGGCAGCCAGATGGATTCGGAAAAGGGGCAAACTTACAAAACCTAATAGTTTCTTTTCTATTCAATTCTATGTCTGATTTCAGGATACATTTGTAATTTGTTCAAGCCATATTGATTGGTTTGAATGGATAGCTGCCATGCTGCATACGAAAGGGGATACAATGATGTTTTAGCTTTAAACACAATCTCCTCCGAAACAATTGGACTTATATCAACCAAACGAGGGAATGATACGTTGGTGGTCCTCTTACAAACTGTTTAAATATTTAATATCATAACAAATGTCCTTCATTGATAAGTTTCATTTAAGGCGTCCAATTATAGCAGTTTTATTCACGCTCCTGATTAAAAAAAATCCGATATTATTATAGTTACACATAGAAAAATATGCTACATAGCTATCACTAAGGTGATCGATTCAGGGCCACGCGTGGCCCCTGTTTTTGAGATGCAAACATTAATAGATTATATAAATGGATTGCATAATCTAAACGTATCTGTTAGTACAGTTAAGTCAATACATAGGAAGACACTGTACTGTCATGAATGTTTATGGTGGAATTTCCATAGAGCTATTGTGTAATATGATCATTGAAAACGTATATATTATATTTTGGGTCAATTAATTTAACTACACCAACAAAAATAAAATTATGATCTTGAAAATATTTCATTCAGACATGATGCATCCTTAATTGTCTGTCACAAGCATTTTATTAAAATTACTCGATTTGAGGCATTTTTTTTCTTTTTCCAAACTGTTGACAAAGGTAGTCTGTGTCAAGAATAGGTTAAGCAAATAAAGAATTTCCACCTGTTTTTCGAGTGACGTCAGCCTGATGTCTAACTGGACGGGAATTTTGGGTTCTGAAATGAGTGCGCACTGCTTGTTCACCATTGCTTGGATCGCTTCTACGTTGTTAATTAACATCTGCATTCTGGAAAGCAAAACATCAAGTTGAAGGTACATGATTTTGAAACAAACTAGAATTAGCATTGATGTTAAAACTTTTGAAAATGTCCTTTGAACCTTTTAATTTCAGTTTGTGAATGATGTTCTACTGCTGCCAAATGGACGCTCTACTACGATGAGGTATGAGTCCAGCAGAGATCAAAGCCATGTCTGCTATTGCCAAGATGGACTCTCTACAACTTCATCGCCGAGGTATGACTCAAGCATAGATCGACGCCCTGTCTGCTGTTACCAAGGTGGACGCTCTACAACTGCACCGTTGAGGTATGACTCAAACATAGATCGAAGCCCTGTCTGCTGTTACCAAGGTTGGCGCTTTACAACTGCACCGTTGAGGTATGACTCAAGCATAGATCGAAGCCATGTCTGCTGTTACCAAGGTGGACTCTCTACAGCTTCATCGCCGAGGTATGACTCAATCATAGATCGAAGCCCTGTCTGATACTGCCAAGGTTGGCGCTTTACAACTTCACCGCTGAGGTATGACTCAAGCATAGAGCGAAGTCGTGTCTGCGGTTACCAAGGTGGACGCTCTTCAACTTCACCGCTGAGATATGACTCAAGCATAGATCGAAGCCCTGTCTGCTGTAACCAAGGTGGACGCTCTACAACTCCACCGCTGAGGTATGACTCAAGCATAGATCGAATCCCTGTCTGCTGTAACCAAGGTGGACGCTCTACAACTCCACCGCTGAGGTATGACTCAAACATAGATCGAAACCTGTCTGCTGCTGCCAAGGTGGACGCTCTACAACTCCACCGCTGAGGTATATGACTCAAACATAGATCGAAACCTGTCTGCTGCTGCCAAGGTGGACTCTCTACAACTTCACAGCCGATGTATGACCAAGCATAGTTATAACCCCTTTCTACTGCTGCAAAGGTGGATTCTCTACAACTTCACCACCGTGCTATTTCTCTTTTTGTCACAGTGTTTCCAGAAGTTGCTTGCTACAGATGGTTCACAATGCGTCTTAAAGTAGGAAAGGGTTTAAGTACATTATTTACAAGCGAAATGTTTACAACAAAATAATATATAAATATGAACTTTTGGAAATGTTATTTTAATTTATTTTGTTCATTTCAGGAGATATTCAAACAAGCCGACACGCTTAATGTTAAATCCTTTAAGGTATACTGTTAAATATTTATGAATGACTGTCCTCTGTAATAGTTTTATTCTTATCCAACATGTAGACACATTTCGAAGCATCTGTAGCAGACGTTTTTACAAAACATTGTAGCAAAATGATGAGCTATTTCTCCCTTTGTCAAAATGTTTTCTACTTTATGCAATAATTATCCCAATTTTGTCAAGATGATTTCACAGTCAGCTTACGTAGATTTGTTGTAGTTGGGAAGAAGTAACAAGCTATTACCTATCATGTGTGTTGGAGACTTTATTATCAGTGCTTTGAATTTGTTTTAGTTTACTATTATGATTGAATGCATCGGCTATCACTTTCTCCCACTGTACAAACTCTTGCGCATTTGTAAACATATCACCTGAAAATAAGGAACGAAATTTCCATGAAACATTTGATATTTATAAAAAAAAATGCAAACAAACAAGGTAATACAAACATATTACAATATTGTTAGTGAATATGAGACACATAAGGGTCACCTTGCTCTAATCCAAGAAATGATTGGAAAAATCAGACGTTTTACCATTATATCGCATTGTTTCACTGTAGTGTACATAGCTTTAATAGCTGTAACAAATTTTGTACTGACATTTTGACTCAACAATATTTGCCATAAAACGGTTGGTTAATTCGATCAAAACATTTTTTGGAAATCTATGAATACACAGTAAAGCTTTTGTTTAAAATGTAATGTTTTAGCAATAATACAGTGTAAAACAGTCTGTTGATAAGTGTTATGACATGTTTTCAAAGGTCATCTGTTGTAAATTTGTTGTATGTTGGAAAGTTTTATGCATGTGCTTTCAAAGGTCATCTGCTGTAGATTTGTTGGTTGTGGGAACAACGTGTAATACACATTATGAGCAGAATCTTCTTTTGTCACAATGTTTTCCAAATGGGTCTGCTACCAAGGCATCAACATGCATCCATATGGGGAAACAGTTAAACTTAAATTTTCAATATTTTTAAACATATCCAGCAAAACAATGTTTAAAGATTTCAACTTGTTTGGAAAAAGGAGCAAATGATGAATTTATTTTTGCTACAATGTTCTAACTTCGTTAAAAATTAAAGTTTCATTTATGGAGATTTTCCATATATGTTTTTAATATGTTTTCAAAGACCATCTGTTGTAAACTTGTTGTATGTTGGAAATTTTATGAATGTGTTTTCAAAGGTCATCTTATGTAGATTTGTTGTATGTGGGAACAACGTGTAATACATATAATACACATTATGAGCAGAATCTTCTTTTGTCATAATGTTTTTGAAATGCATCTGCTACAAAAGCATACAAAAACATCCATATGAGGCAAAAACAGTTAAACCTTAATTTGCAATATTTTGACACATATCCAGCAAAACAATGTTTAAAGATTGAAAGTTGTTTGAAAAGTGTTATAAACATGTTTTCACAGGACATTTATTGTAAATTTGTTGTATGTGGGAAAGTGTTATAAACATGCTTTCACAGGACATCTATTGTAGATTTTTTGTATGTTGGAACGTGTTTTAAATATGTTTTCTAGGGTCATCTATTCTAAATTTGTTGTATATGGGAAAGTATTATGAAATGTGTTTTCAAAGGTCATCTATTGTAGATTTGTTGTATGTGGGAAAGTATTATTTTAATAATAATACTAATAATAAGGCTTTATTTATAGAGGACATTCATTTGACATAGCACATGCATGCAAGTCAATCTTCAACGAGGGCCTTTTCATGAAACATGTATTCAAAGGTCATCCTTTGTAGATTAATTGTATGGGGGAAAGCGTTATACACAGTTTGAATCCATTCGAATGTCAAAGTACTACAAATCCTGACAGCTTAATACTATGTCAAAACAAAGTTTACTAGGTACAAATACAGCAAATGCGTTATTTTTGGTTTACTCGATCTATATGATCTATCAAACAGTTAGTGTACAACTCAGTGTGGAGATATACTTGTAGTAAATTAAATTAATACAGAGTATGGCCCTATCTATAATCTCATTTATTTTGGGACTGACAAACCTTTCTGGGATGGGAGATGCTTCTTAATCTTTCTGTTTTTAGATACAGTTTTGGAGTTTAGGGAATCATTCCCTTCCTGGTTAAATCATATGCTTGCTATAATCGAGTCTAAATAACTTTGCTCGTGTTTTCATTTTGTTGACGCCTCGTGGAAACGCGGTGTCAGTATTGAATAGGTTTTATGTTGTGTAATCGAATAGGGAGCAACCAACATTATTATTATAAAGAAAAACTCTGTAATATGTTTGATA
The DNA here is from genome assembly GCA_031471495.1 of Clinocardium nuttallii. NCBI lineage: Eukaryota > Metazoa > Mollusca > Bivalvia > Cardiida > Cardiidae > Clinocardium > Clinocardium nuttallii. Next base: position 4,494 of record JAUELF010244555.1, on the reverse strand, counting down.
AACACAACCTTTAAGACTGAATAAACTGTATTAACAGATTTAAAAAACTACAAGATACACCATATGTATGTCTTCTACTGTTATTACACAACTTTAGACAGATGTAATGGGTATTTAAGAACATTTCCCCAACTTCCTAGGCTACGATTTTTAATGGTTTGGTTTACGGCGACGACCCGATTCATCAAAGCTCAAACAAAGATATTTCCCCCAACTTCCTAGGCTACGCATTTTAAATGTTTCGTGTATAGCCCTGACGACGCGGCGAATCATCAAAGCTCAGAAATTAAGTTTTGGAGGATGCTTTTGCCTAACTATAAAACTCTGTTATATATTTAAACTTAAAACGTTCCTACCCATACAGTTAGTTCATTCAGACCAGTGTATTATTGCTATATGTTAACTATACATGTGGACTTTTTGTTTCAATTTCATTATTGTTCAAATGCCGAATATCACATAGATCTTAGAATATAAAACGTCTAATCCCTACGGCACAATTGACTCTTTCAGCTATTGATCACCTTACACGTGAGCAATATATGCACAGCTTGGCCTTCTCGTTTAGAATAAAGAACATTTGGCCTTCTTATTCAAAATTGTCTATTTGAACACGTTATTTAAATGAACTGAACTGCATCTGCTGCCTTTAATTCTAGCTTCAACATCATGCACGGCGTCGTTGATGCTTTTGCATTATTCTGGATCATGAATACTGTGTGCAAATGCGTAGGGATGAACCAGATGTGATACGCCAAACATAAGGCTGTAATTACGACTGGCCCCAATTTGTCAACTGCCAACCCTGAGTGTATCTCCGCTAGATCTCGTCTCCAGAAAAGAGTCAGGATAATTCAGGCTTATACACCATTTTGGTACCCACCATATAATTCCCCCGATAACTTTATAGATCATCATTACCTTTGCTCAGTGCAGTATACTTTGCTTTGATGAAACTGGCGTTATGGTACACAATCCTGGTCATGTGTTTCTGCTAAGGAAATCTGACAAAAAGTCTGCTTTTAGACTATTGGCTGAATTTTCGAGTTCGATCAACTTGGTTTATGTTTGATATTAACTTTTATTTTGACAAGGCTTTGCCATGTAATTACATTATGGCATGTACCACCGGGGAACTATTTGCCTTATTCATTGAATTCCGTGTTTATAGACAATCAAAAGAAAGCAATCTTTACTTTACTAAGATAATTTTTGTTTTGGGGAAAAAGGTATTCACCCTCATGCTTCAATCATGTCTGTTTGCCTATCATACAATAGGTTTGCTAGACGTCCTGTTGCTTGGGGAAAGACAGAAGGCCCCACAATAAAACTGTCTTCTTGCCTTATACATAGATTCAGAACAGGAAATGATCATTCTGATTCCAGCAGATCATTGATGAAGTTAGTTTGAAAATTGTGGATATACTTTCAGCAAAAAATGTACTTTAAAGAAAAAAATCCGGCAAATAATTGGTGAAAATAATTCGAAAATTGAGTACATACTTCGAGCAAAAAAAGTACTTTTAAGAAATTAAGGTTCTTAATTAGACCTTTAAACTGTGCTTGCCAGGCTATTTTCCCTTGTCGTCCTTACTGTCGCGGACTTAGCAATGTAATCTGTGGTTTGAATAAGCCTCACTTTCACCTTCAAGCAAAACCCGATATGAAAGGCGATCTCTGATTCTCAAGGTCTGTCTGGACTTTTTGTTCAATTTCAAATGTATTTCAGTATTCCATTGAAGGTACTGAGGACTTTCAGGTATTCACAGGCAGTGCGGGTGTTTCTCATTTGGGTGTTAGGAACAGTTTTTGCTGGAAGTTGGCACATGCACATTGGCCACATGCCTGGATTGAACAGGATCTCGCTGAGGACATAACAAATTAAAAGAAAATCCACCTCTTAGTATCACTTCACATATTGGGAGGGAGCCTTTGGAAATATTTCATTGTGGTAATTTAGCAGTAGTTCACTAAATTAATTCAATAACATCTTAAAATTTCTTATTTTGTGATGGAAACCAATCTCCGACAAGTATGTGATATTAGTGAAGAGAGAATAACCCAACAAAAAAATTGAATATTGTAATTTGGCCAATGGGAAACAGGAGACAATGAGGGTAACTTGTATTTTGTTTTAAATGACATGAAGACTGATAAGGCTCCGTGTAAGCGCTTTGTGAACTAGAATGCTTCCCGTAACTTGTACTATTCTTAAAGATGGTCAAAATGCAAATGGTTACCCAATATCCCACACACAATTTAGTGATGTACTAGCATAAGCTATATGCTCATAAGGTTAACCTACTCCTTTGGCATTTGTTGATCATCTGTCTTGGCAGCAAAGATTGATTAAAAGATTAACTAAACGAACATTTCATAGTCAGTATTACCTATTTCACAATGCTTCAGCTTGGTTCACAAACTGTCACCATTCCTTAGTCTATTTACAGATATTTGGCCCGTTGGGGACTCCCTGATTGCCAGAGTGGAAGGAAGAGCTAATTTAAGAAAGTCACTTGGTCTTGGTTTGTATGATGAAAGTTTACTTTGGCTCGGTTCCAGTGGTATTCACTGAAGTCAACTGCTTCCCAAGATTTAGTTGACCATGTCCTTCAACGACCAGTCATGTTTGTAGGTCCCCTAGGCGGTAATTATCTTGTTGGTACTACACAATGGAAACTTATGAAGTGCATGAAAAGCGACTTCTTTTATATTGCTTCTGTGTTCCCCATTGATTTAATCAATAGAGACGGGCGTGAAGTTTATATTGCTGCTGTGTTCCCCACTGATTTAATCAATAGAGACGGGCGTGAAGTTTTCAGGAATGTCTTGAAGTGGTCCAATATCATATGACAGGGTTCATCCCAGTTGGTACTGACTTTCCATAAACTGGATCAATTGAGCTTGGAAAAACAAAATATTGAAAAACAAAAGGACACGCATTTATAGGACTGGATATCAAATTGTAAGGAATATCTGGAATGATAAATCAATTATATGTGAAAAAGATACCAAACAAAGTGGGCTTATGATATAAAACCGCTGAATGGTGGACACATGTATGCGAAATACCCAGTGGCGGTGTTCTAGCAGCCAGTGAAAAGGCGGCATAGTGAACTAGCAGCACACCGGATAGATAGTCAGAATTCATTGTTATTTATACTTCCTACGTCGACCTCGAGACTTGGACTCTGCATCAGTCAGGAACGGGGCATCGGGTGTCACGGACGGGAAGCTGTGAACTGTTAGGGCTATCTTTCATTGCTGTGTCTTTGGCACGCACCATTGATACACATATTTTTAGGGGGTGAGTGGTGCCCAGAACAGGCAAATGATGTCCTGTATTAGCGCATCTCTCGCGGAACCCATTTATAGGCATTGTATATGCTGTGGATAATTGTGAATGAAGGATAGATATTTCCGTTGGGTTTAAAAGAAATTTAATAGTAATACATATGGATATCTTTGGAAGGAATTTAAAAATAAATGCTTAATAAGAGGCTGGGCTGCATTAAAATTGTAAAATGTCATGGTTTCACAGAAGACTACTAGCTATACATATTGTATGTGTGCAACTGCTTAAAAGTCTTACGATCATTCCATGATGGATGAATACCACTTGCGTCCAAATATCTCCAAAATTATAGTATTAATTATGTGTGTTGTTATTACTTATTGTCTGGGAATAAATGTGTTGTATTTGATTATTTTACTTTAATGATGTAATTTCCTTGCGTCGGCATCCTTAAATAATCAATTTGAACGGTCGTAAATGGTAAGTTAATATAAAATGATCTCCCTCAGCAAACGTAAGGATCAAAAGAGCAATTGTATATTCCTTTCTCACAAGCAGAGGCATTCTGACGCAACTGAAACAGGCTCCTTTTACAAAAGGAGAGATATTGTCATGAAGAGCAATTTTCGCACAATGTTTTCAACTCAATTCTACAAAAAATACTTATATTTATAGAGATTTTCCATATGTTTGCAAAGATTGCAAAGTCAACAGCAACATAGTTGTTGTATGTAGGAGATAGCTTGGGATAAGTATGTCTAAAAGTTTTAAAGAAACGTGTAAATACTATGAAATGTCTCTATTTCATATATATTATGTTTCACTAATTTAAATTTGTTATCATTGCATCAAATGTTTTCAATTTGGGGAATTTAATCCTTTCCCATATAAAGATGCTTTCAGACGCCTCTGCAAAAGATGACTTTATTATGACTTAATGCGAATATTTGTCTACATATCTGCCTTCATGTTTTAAAAGTCGTCTGCTGCAAATGTGCATGTTTCCACATCAACCATGCAAGTACTGGTCAGATCTCAATCACGAGTAATACTTGTAGGCGCAGAAATGCTTGGTTACGAGATTGTTCGGCGTGAACATTGTATGGGACGAATGTGTGTATGCAAGAGTTATATTTAGCGCTATAAACCAAGCTATTTGATTGGAGCGCGCACAGCTGATTTGTTGTTTCCGGTTAAAG
>JAUELF010244546.1:0-12318 GCA_031471495.1 Clinocardium nuttallii | reverse complement strand
GTCTTTAAAAGTTGTCTTAAAAGTTAAAATATTAGAATAATAATTCTGAGATAAAAGTAGAGTAATAATTTCACTTTCAAGTACAATAAATATCTTAATATTGATCGGTTATGCTTCATTTTTACTGGGTAGACATACCCAGTAAGCCAAATTGTGTATATTTTCATTGACTTTCAATTTGACGTTTTTTTTTCAATATTTATTGCCAAAATAGTTTAAAACTATTTATTACTAACTTTGTTGTCACTATTAGCAATATTCGCAGAAGTTTGAACATTTCAAAATGGTTATCTCCATCTTGAGTGCAGCACTTTTATGGCAGATAATTACACATTTAGTGATTTTAATTAAATTTTAATAACACAACCCTTTATTTTGTTAAAAGAAAAGTTGTTATTCTTTTTTTAATAGCTTATTATGGCAACATTCTTTTTCAAATGTAAGCAACCATTTTACTGGAATGGAAGTCCAGGGCTCTGAGTAGAAATTCAAAGAGAGGTATTACAAGATAAACAGATACCTATTGACCAACAATGAGGACTGTTTTCTGTCATAGACACGACTCATTCCGTGGTGTGCAAGCATTTAGGCAACATACACATTTTTATTTATATAAGTTTTTTTTTTTGAGGATTTAAATAATGAATTAAAGCGTACACGAAAAAGGAAAAAATACAATGTTCAAAACCGGATTTAATGGTGGACCAGGTGGGCTAAGGGAATGAAAGTGAAAGGAAACATTGCATATGTCAGTTAAACTGTTATAACATCAGAATGACTCGATGTAGACCCGGTCACTCATCACGACACCATCAACTTTAACTGACCAGAAGTCGGACGTCATGATTCTGCGTCCTAGACGAAAACAGTCTAAAAACAAGTGTACTCGCAGCCGAAACATTTGCGACTTAAGCTGAGAATACATTATATAGCCTAGAAATATACTTTTAAACTGATATTTGACTTAGGGGTTGTAAGTGGACAGTGTAAGTGTTTATCAAAAAGCACTTATAAGCAGTTCTTAACTGATCATAACTATGTGAAAGCTCCTTTTCCTGTGTTGAGTCAAAGAGCAATGCATACATGCACCCAACACCGTACACATATATAGTAGGGACATTTAACTATATAAAATGAACACTTGTGTTATCAATTTGTGTTTTATCAATATGAAGGAAAGTAAAACATGCATTAATTCTGCAACAGCACAGTCAAAGGGATAACACTCGTTCATACTTATGCAAAAATAGCTAATAGGGGGTTGTTTTCGTTTAACTGATCTCAGAATCAGACACGTTTAAGGTTAAACAAAGAACCGCAGGAAATACAGCACACTTCATTGCATGCAAGTGTCAGTTTAACGTTGAAAGAGTCAAAACATTGCAGGGTATGAGAAATTCAACATTTCCCACCAGTTCCTTACAACGCCTGCTGCAGAGGTGTTTTCGTGGGAGAACACGTCCACATTAATACACAAGTTCAGCCTTGAACATGACTGCTACAAAGTTTTGCATGTTGCAAAGCTGTCGGAAATGTTCAACACAGTCTATTTGGAGCATAGCAGCTTTCCCAATTGTTGAGTTAATTTTAAATGCGACAAAACAAATGAAGACAGAAGAGGTCTGGTTTGGTGGGAGAGTATGACCTTTGGTACATGAAGGTAAACGTCCGAAACTTTCAAGCTTTACACCGAGGTGTCTTCAGCAATAACAGAGAAGAGGTCGAAAAACGGCCACGACAAGCATGTGCTTCAATATAGCACTCACCCAAACCCCAATTGGAGCCAAAGTTTAGTTCGCTTTGTGACAGGTGATGTTATTGTTTCTGAAAATAAGACCGATAACAATTGATCCGATGGCAAGGACGACTAGAATATAAAAATCCTGTGCAGATATATTTACTGCCAAAATAGATTAGAACTATTTATTACTAACCGTGTTGTCACTATAACCAATATTTGCAGAAGTTTTAACATTTATAAATTATCATCTACATCTAGAGTTTAGCCCATTTAAGACAGATAATTGCAGCGTGGAGACAAACATTTGGGATGAGCATCAATGGGTTGAAAAGAGTTTCCACAAACTCAAAGCTAGAGGTAAAATATGTCACCACGGATGGCTATGGAAAATCTTTCGAAGCGACAAACAAACTTTACTGGAGTAACACAGACTGCCCAAATTAATCCACTTGACACACGCCAACTGCTCAGCGCAAACACATCGAGTGTAACAGCAATCATGCAAGGAAAAAACAAAGCATACTGCCAATACCTCCAAAACAGGTTTTCTGTAGACATTACCCAGACATGTCGTGCTGAGCTTCAATGTATAATCAAGAAAAGTCGTCATGTACAACCAAAGATCCTGGCAGCGAGGCGGGTCATTATGTTCACAACCAAGCAACGCTACGCAGGGAATAACAGTTTGTGCAAGACAACTTCTGCTTCATGCAAAAGAAGAAAGAACGACAACTGGCTCTCAAACAGTATCTTCCTCTCAAATAAATATACGTATAAAGGAGAGTGAGAAAGTATTAATGAAAACTGGCGACTATCGCTTCACAGAAAGTTGTGGTGACAAATAGTGCCATTAGATGTTATTAACATAACAACAAGACTTGAGCAAAGAATTTCGCGTCATTTACACACAGCGCGCGCATTTTGGTGTCCTATCTCCAGGAAGTAATACTGACAATCAGCTGGGGTCACTTCATAGTTAATTTCATAGGAAAAAGTTCATGCCATTCACGATAAAGCACAGACTACGACGACAACGGCTATTCAATTTGTATGAAACGTATCTGGAGCAGAGGTAGTATTTAAACAATATTTTGACAAGGAATTTAAGGAAAACTCGGACAAAGACCAAACATGTACCCCACTCTCGACGATTCTGTGATTCCACGACGCATATACCAGTACACCAATGAAATTGAGAAGAAGAGTAACAACACAAAATTCACCTACAGTCCAAAGTAATGGGCTTAATGCATGAACAACATAACATATATTTTTCAATACCTTGGTTGACCTTGGTGTAGGGATCAAGCTTAAACTACTGCCTCTTGGGTTCGTCTCTATAAAGGTTTAAGTTTCCCACTTACGGTCAGTGTGTACCTTTAAGTAAGCCCTTCCTTCAGTGCCAGCAATGCAAAATCTTCTGACGATGCATTTTCTTCAAAGATTGCGTCAGCACGTTGTGATACGTAACTATGACGTTCTGTAAATTATGACGTACACCGTGGATCTTATGTAGAACTGTGTAATAACCCCGTATTCAACTTACATGATGTCAAAGGTCTATCACTCGCTTTAAAATAGATAACGAGTGTAAGTGCACGCAGACTTTCGCATAGCAGAGTGCGTGTTTACATTCCTTTACCGAGTTTTATCTTAATTTATCATTTCCTCTAGACATGAATATTGTTTTGAAATTGTTTTATTTCAAATCAAAACGTCAAAATATCGTTGACTGTGCCATTAACCTTTTTGGACACACTTTTTATATACCTGGTAAATGGAACTTCATACACATTGCATATGGACGGGTTTTGCTTCTTTACCGGTATAAAGGTTATATCTCCTATAAGACCTATCGAACGCATGCATGTGCAGACGGATGGAAACCCATACAGTGTGACGACTATGGACATCGCTTATGAATAATACAACACGTTCCGTTACACTTTAATTTATAAATTATAAATTGTGTCACCTATCACTGTGCATTTATAGATTCGATCCCGATTTCAGCCCTGCCAAAAGTTTGTTAAAAACAACATGCGGAAGTCACGGTTTATTCCAGGAGTGTTTCTCGTCTATAGACATTTGATATCTGCAATCAATCTTAAATTTAACTCAACCATTAAAATAAACCAAACACAAATCAAGACAGAACAATGGTTTAATACTATTTTATTGCAGAAGATACCAATATATCAATACATGTTTATAATACATTGCACATATTATGTGTACATATAAGCAGCTTACAAGCATAAAATGCATGCAAATAAATTAATTAGTTAATAGTTATATTGAGATCAAAGACAAAAGGGTTGGGCCACAAGTTTTACCAACATTAGTGACGGCCCTCCCCTAAGAGCAGGTTGTGGTAAGGTAAGCTGAATCGAATATATAAACAACATATAGTCATACAAGAAAATAAAAACTAAATAGAAAATATGAAGAAAAAAAAGGCAACAATGAAATTGTAATCGCTTTCATGCAGTATTCTAAGCCGACGCATTCCCCGCCCCCACCCGTGTCTCGCGCGTGTCCCATGAAACGCCAAATGCGTAATATTTTCTTTAAAGAAATTATAGTAGCTGTTTAAGTAAACTAAGTAGACTCATGGGACATAACGATGATCAGTTTTAAATAAAAGTTATGACTGTTAAAATATTGTAATGAATAGTTTTCAGCACGTTACACCCCTCGACCGGAGAACGAACCTGTGAGCTGCCGCATTATATGTGGACGGCCTACAACTACATCACCTTGGTTGAATATTTCTATTGTAAAACGACACAATTTCCCTTTAGAAGTCGATAAACAAATGGGAAGTTCTACATTACAATATGTTTTAAAAAAAATAGTCAGGAAAGCGAAACATGATATAACTTTGTCTGACTTACTTCTCATTCGTGTCGCGGCATCTATACCTTGTTCAAAAAGGGTAATTTCAACAATATCGATCATAAAACAATGTGAGAAAGGTAAAGGATACTTGTTTGAGCAAGTTCTTTTTCTAAAATGAATCGGAAACGCTATCTGTACACGTCGTTAGTTATTTATCAGAGTTACAATGCATTATGTAAATAGAGAATATTATGTTTCTGACTTAATATATGAACGTTATCTGACGAGGTTGGGAGAATTGATAATTGGCGATCCTCTGGCGAGACTATCATCCTTTCTCACAGCCGAGTCAGATAACGTTTATGGCCAAAGTCAGGGACGTAATATTCTATTTATCTTGCATGTCAAATTATGTTTTCAGGTAAATCTACACTCATTCTAACTAGTTTTAAGAAATAACAAAAACACTTACAAAAGCCCATTAATAAATTAAGTCACCTAAAATAGAATGACGTCACGCGCGTGCATATATACGCACCGAATTACATTGTGTACACACGCCATACGGAAGTTAAAGAGTTCCGACTGAAACAGAACATCCACAGGAGTCGAAACGTGGCTGTCTGGTTTAGCCTGCGCTGGCTGCATGCTTCGGCTGATCCGATTCGATACTGTTCGCAGTCAAATATTTTGGTTTTCTTGTGGAACGGCTCATTTATATTTCAGAAAAGTAGTTCCAACGATTACGTCATTTCTAAAGATAAGTATACTGATAAACGTATACTAGACATGTTAACACAAATTTTATCATACCAGTGTTATATATCCCATAACCTGCTCATTGCAAGATAACCAATAGATGAGCCGTTCCACGAGAAAACCAACATTATGGCCTCTACTTAATGTATCGACCCAGACCAGCCTGCGCAGGTAAATACAGGCCGAAACGTTCCGCCTCAGGTTAATAGAGGTATAGTGTAATGATTCCCGAAACAGAAAATCCACAGGTGGCGAAAATTGTCTGGTCTGCGCGACATACTTAGGCCGATCTTTACGCTGTCCACTATGATGGTTTTCTCGGATTCTATCCGAACTATTGATAACGTTTTACCTGTTCCTCATAAATCGTCAATTGTCGGTAACTATAACCGTTATTTAGATGGTTATTGAACTAACCACTGTAAGTTACAAAAGGTGACTTAAATAAACACGTTTTTTAGAAAATGAAGTGAACTCTTCACGGGTTTGATTCATAACATTTCACAAATCTCTGAATCTAATTTGAATCTTACTTACATTACATCTGTTTATTTGTTTGTTTAGGAAACCTAAATAAGTTAGTTACTAGAGTGACCCCTTCTTTGATTCTTCATGTAGTATATTTTAATTTTCTGAAAATTTACAATGAATGTATTTTTTATAGACACGTATTATTCATTTTCTTTGTGTGAATCGCATAAAGTTGCTTCTACTGCTCGAACAGGTTCGAATCTCGGTTACATTGTCGCAAAAGGATAACTTTTCTTATAATGAGCAATTGTTCGCTTGGCGACAATATTGTCCCAATTCGCCTACTGCAAAGGCGTCAGAAACCGTCTCTATTATGTAAAGAAATGTGGTTGACTGGTTGAAAAATATAGTCGCCAGGTGTAATAAAAAAATGGCTGATATCTTATCAGTTACACATTTACTTCTTTACCATAATGCAGGTGATCGATTAAGGATCATCTTGGCCCTCATGATTAAACCTCGTTCATTATAAATGTTAACCTTGGTTTTCTTAAAGTCTTTACGTTATTTTATTCTGTTCGTAATAATAGACGACAGCAATGCGAATTCTAAACATTTTGGGAGCATGTGAAAAACATGACATTAACATTATTATCATTTAGTCAATAAAATATGCTCTTTAATTTGTATTTATATTCATCATACATTTTTTCGTAACTAGGTTGCACCAATAGATATATTAAAAAGACAAGGGTAGTTAATATGAAAATATATTATACAATTCGTCCTAGACGAACGGTGACATGTTGATACAAAATGGATAAAGAAAACAAGATAGTTATACTGTGAAAAAAAGAAATAATTTGCCTAATGTTTTTTTCTAAATTTAATAATTTAAATGTAAGAGAAATATCTTTAAGGATATTGACAAATATGATTATTTAATTGTAAATTGTTACAGTCTTTATTACTGATGTATGACTAATAATTAATGTTTTCATGAATCGAGGATTTGATTTACATATTGCTTCTTTATATATCAGGATTTCTATAGGTGTAAGCATATATTTACTATGACATACAACTGTTTTAAAATGTGTTTTTATAAAATAAAATGAAAGACTCAAATTCCTATGCATAATTATTAGATTCACTCACAGAAAATTGTTATAGAATGAATACGTTGAGTTAGGGTTAAATTAGATCAGACTGTGTATGTACATGTCAATCTTGACCTACACCCCATACGTAACACATACACAAAGGCCCACGCATATCCACCCAGACGTAATAAGGTTCCCATCTGATAGATTCACCAAATGAACATTTCTAAAACATTTATTCGAAAACCGATCTCATACTTTCGGAGGGGAAGATTGTCAAAGTGTTCACTATGAAGCCACATAATGCAAAATGACCCCGCCCCCATAGCGGCCACTTTACAATAATTGAGTTGGCTTAAAATAATCTGATAAAGAGTCACACAGTGATCATTTCTGCAATATAATTTGAAAGTAGGCCAAACATTTTCGGAGAAGAATTTTAAAGTTTACATTGACAACTAAAACGTACTTTCCGATAATAAATTTGCTTAGTTTTACATAATGAGCGTACTCTTTTGCACATTATACTTACGTATCTTTATGATATACATCTACCTACGCGTTGTTTGTAAAGTTTAACCTATTTGGTTTATCATGTATATATGTTCTTGATAGCACGGAGGCCCATACCATAGTTTAGAATTAAGTTGGAATTGGTTGCTTGCTTTTATAGTACTTATTTCCAAATGTCTTATCGGTATCTTTTTAGAATAGAAAACTTGTCATTTGTTTTCTGTCGTTTGATTCAATTTTGATAGTGCCCTATATCTTGTCATTTACGTTGAATTGTAATTCAATGTGTCTGCGTTGTTGTTAAAAAAACCGAGGTGATCAGACGGTGATTGTAAGTAATACATACTATTGAAGCTAACTTTGACCGACATAAATGACGGCAAGTTTGGATCATTTCAGAAAGTTGTATAGGTTATAGTTGTTGTTTGGCCCCTGTCCATATGTGGGGTATTATGAGTATAGGTGCTTCCTATTTCGGGTAAACAAACACATCTTAATGGTGATGCAGGTTCCTCGTAAAATAAAGATTGAGACTGTTTCACATCTTCTTTTGGGATATCATCGCATTCATGGTTGCCTTTGGCCATGGCAATAAGTAGTTACTGAATAAGGTTTTGGTGACCCCCGAACAGTTCAGTTGTTTAGCATGATTACGGGGGTTCAAACTCGTTTGACACTAGGGTAGAATAATGTCATCGAGGTTTGCTCATTCATAAACAAATTGCCTTATGATCGAAGGTTCGCAGTCCCAGAGCGTCAATCAACATTAGCGCCAATGTGGCTGTCGGTTTAAAACATTATATATGATGTAATGTTATAAGAATGCAACAGCATAAAAAGATCCAAAATATCTCGTACATTGGAATGAACCTGGTCTCAAGGAGAAAAATCTTACAAATTCGCTCCAAAATATGCATTATAAATATCCTCTTATTATAGCAGCCATGTCATTTTATCGTTTGTTTAGTCAGGTTCTTTTAGCATTCAAGAATGCTTTAACTACGTAATGGCGAACAGGGAAGATCATGATCTCAGTTCACGGATGTACTTCTTTCACATAATTTTGTAGAATTTTTCATTGGTTGGCCCCCTTTCAGATTCTTTAAAGCCATGTTTATAAATCGAAAAACATGGCCGCCATGATTGGTGGCGTTGGAGTGCCTTAAATGTGTAAACTTTTAAATTCTTCTCCTCCGAAAATGTTTGGCCTATTTTTAAATTATATTATAGAAATGATCACTGTGTGACTCTTTATCAGATTATTTTATGCAAATCAACTGTTGTAAAATGGCCGCTATGGCGGCGAGGTCATTTTGCAATATGTGGCGTTATAGTGAACACTTTGAAAATCTTCTCCTCCGAAAGTATGAAATCGATTTTATTTATATTTAGACATGTCCATTTGGTGAATCTATCAGGTTAGTCAAAACAGTGTTTGATTGCTAAACACAATATGGCTACCAGGGGTCGGGGCTCCTGTGCCTTATATGGCTGTAGTGAAACTTTTGAAAATATTATCCGCCTTAAGTTATTGGCAGATTTACAAATAATTATGTAGTTATGTTCCTTAGATGCCGCTATCACATATCCTCTCATGCGATTTTAATTCGGTTTAAAACATGACCATCAGGGATGAGGCTGTTAGCATTAATATTGGGTTTGGTGCAAACTTAAAAGTTTCTTCTCCCCCGAAAGTGTCTTGCCGATTTTTCCCTTTTGGTGACCCTCTACCAGATTCCTTCATGCTCTATTGATTGGTAAGATAACCATGGCCAACAGGGGGTATGGTTGTTTGGAGTGATACTGGCCGTTTTGGGCCCAATGTTTACATGACATTAATATGTAAAATCACGAGATGTCATTGAGATTACATGTCGAGTCTGCAGTGACATGTCTTCCATACTGGTATCTAGATATCAAAGATATATGTTTATCTTCTTAGCGATAAATTGTGTGATTTATCAGTCGATTTTTCACTAGCGGGAGACCTCATATTATTTTCGCGACATTAAATCTTAACAATTGAACAGCGTGCTTTTATATTTATATGCTGAACTCACGGTATAATCTGAATGACTTGGGTTCTTCTTTATAGTTAAATTATTGGAGTGAATAACAACTAGAATGAATTTGATGCTTTTGTGACAAGTTGTGTTATGTATATTTTAATTTGATGTATATTATATTTCTTTCTATTTAATGAAATATAACTTCATTTTTTATGCGATTTTATTTTTTTATCAACAAAGTTAACAGATTCGTACATTGAATTGTTTGATTTATAATATTTGTTTATATTTAGATAAAGTTACATTAAAGTTTAATAAAATAGTAGCTTATGAGTTTATCTTAAAGATTGCGCTAGTATTGTGTATGTACAGTTTACTATATATCTTTTGCATAAATTCTTTCTTACAATCATTTTTAAAAATACTTTTTAATTGACATGCTTTAATCAGAGACAAAGAAAATGACGTTTAATTGAACATTTACATCTGTTTTGTGGGAGATGTACACACAAAGAACGAAACTCTAAAAGAACCCAAAGTGTTTACATGATAATTGGTACTTTCCGTGCGAAGATGCATACCAGTCTGTGCATCCGCGCAGTCTTGTCAAGATCTGCACCATCTAGCCGGACATACATTATGGAAGCCTACAGAAAATAATTAGGAAAAGGACACAACAAAACAGTCAAGAAGTATGCATTTACTTTTTAAATTTCAAAACATTTTCAGAATAACCAAAATGTTGCTTTCGTCTGACGTTATATTGATCTAAAAGACAAGGTGTAAAGCCCCAAAAGGTTTACACGATTATGATTATATCATTCTAGAGTTTATCATTTTGGACTTTAAATCAAAGTATCGTTGTGACGTTAAATGTTAAATGATGTTTGTCCGCTTAACTTTTTAAAATTCTAAATTAAGATAGTGAAGTCATGCAATATGCGCGTACGCACTTCTCTCAGTTCATATGCTAAAGTTGTCTACCATTTGTAATATTTAAAAAATAATCAAGGCTTTGTGCTTTTCATTCATTGCATAAACTCCCTAATAAATTCAGCTTTGTTCTTTTTAAATATGTATCATCATTCTACGCGATTTCTTCGAAATTCTATTTTTAAAATAGTTTTGTCACTATGTGCGATGTCTAGTTGTGCATACAAATGGCGGAAGAAGGTATTTTTTTGCTCTAGATTGTTGTTATTTTTGATGAACTTAATATAAATGCCTCGAACATATTACGGTTACGATTGTTTAAAACCACTTAGTTGAGATACTTTTGTAAAGAAATTCATGTTTCTAATGTTTTAAGTTTGTGTTTGAGAACATTTTTCTCGTCCCCGATTAGACTTGCAACATATGTTCACGCATTATTACAATATTAGCATAACATAACGTCGATTTTTACTTTTAATAGTAATTCTTCATTACTGAACGTTCTATTGATGTTCAAAGAGATGACTTATTCAAATGTGGAGTTGGTTACTTGTTCCTTATTTGAAATAAGGTACTGCGTATGCTGATGCTGCCAACAACAATGTCGATGATGTTGTTGTTGTTGATGTGGATGTTGAGAGAGACCCATTGTACATTTATTTAAAAAAATGTTTACTTATTTGAACGTTTTCAAGAAAAGAAGCCTTTGCTGTCACAAATATCATTCTACTTGCATATGTTGATGTTGCCAAAGACATTTGTGATATTGTTGTGGTTGTATTTGCTGACGGAGACCCATTAATACTTTTTCGATCACATGTTACTAATTCAAAAAATTCTTATTCGTTACTTATTCAGGGGTTATCAAGATGTTAGCGTTTGATATACAGAAAATCCATTGAAACTTTATACGTGGATGTTGCGAACACCACATGTGATGTTGTTGTCGTTATAGATGCTGACGGTGATCGATAAGTACCTATCAATAACCTCTTACTTATTTGGCTGTTTTCAAGAAAAGATCTTTGCTACCAAAAATATCATTCACACTGCATATGTTGATGTTGCAAACCACAACGTTAAAGTTGGTACTGTTGTAGATGCTGACAGAGACCAATTTGTACTTTTTAAATCACCTGTTACTTTTTTCATAGACCTTTTACTTATTCGGCCGTGTTCATGCAAAGAAGCACTTGCTGTCTCAAATATCAATCAAATTATATATGTTAATGATGCCAACAGAATAGTAGATGCTGTTGTTGTTGTAGATACTGACAGAGAGCTATTGGATTATATTAGATCACCTGTAACTTATGCATTACTTATTCGGCCATTTTCAAGAAAAGAAGCCATTGCTGTTCCAAATATCATTCAAATTGCACATATTTATATATTTATGTGGAAAACAATAGTATTGAGGTTGTTGTTGTTGTAAATGATGAAAGTGAGCTATTGGTACATATTGAATCACATGTGACTTATTCAAACACTTCAAAAACATTAACATATTAAATTTGAATTATATTTGGAAGAGCAAAAGCTCATTTTCATGAACACGGCCGAATAAGTAACCAGTTTTTAAATAAGTAACAGGTGAATTAATATGTACACATGGTTCTCTCTAATCATCTTCAACAGCCACATATACAAAAACATCAACAGGTGCAGTAGCTAAGGTCATATATGAAAAAGTAATAGGAGCAAGGAACATATAACCATCTTTACATTTGAATAATGAACAAGGAATAAGTAACCAATTTCACATTTGAATAATGAATAAGGAACAAGGAATAAGTAACCAATTTCACATTTGAATAATGAATAAGGAACAAGGAATAAGTAACCAATTTCACATTTGAATAATGAATAAGGAACAAGGAATAAGTAACCAATTTCACATTTGAATAATGAATAAGGAACAAGGAATAAGTAACCAATTTCACATTTG
>JAUELF010244535.1:0-12319 GCA_031471495.1 Clinocardium nuttallii | reverse complement strand
TTTCCGTATTGTTATGGTTATTTTTATCACAAGCGTTTATAGAAAATGCTTGGGTTTCCGTATTGTTATGGTTATTTTTATCACAAGCGTTTATAGAAAATGCTTGGGTTTCCGTATTGTTATGGTTATTTGTCGAAAGACCATTGTATATTCGATTACATAATAATGCATATACGGATCATTCGTCCTATGCTAATGCACACATTAATGTGAATGTACACAGTTCGTAAATGGTAAATGCTCAAAAGTTGGTCGGGGTTCCTGGAGCAAAGGGCAAACTAGCGTCAACAAAACGATTCTATTTCAGTAATCACAATATGGGTCAGGCCACCAACAATATCTAACTGAGATATAATTAATGAATAGAGATGTAAACAGTGTTGCAAAAGGAGGAATTATTATTGGCAATTTCTCCTTTTCTTACAATGTATTGAAAGTCGTCTACTGCAGATACACAAACATGCGTCTATATATAAGAAAGGGTTAACCCTTCCCCTCATATAGACGCTTTCTAACGCCTCTGTAGCAGCCGGCTTTTCGAAAAGGTACTGACAAAAGAAGAAATTGGTCAAAACGAGCATTTTCTCCTTTTGCCACAATGTTTTCCACTTTTAGTTAAAGGTTATCCATTCAATTATAGAGATTTTCTATTTTTTGACAAAATATATTCAAAGTCGTCTACTACTGATTTGTCGTATGAGGGAAAGGGTGAAAGAAACGGACAGTGTAACGAGGATCTTTTACATACAACCAGGTGTGCGCTATTATCAATTGCTGTTTACGTTTTTAGTAACATGGCATTAATTTTAGAACTCAAAAGGCTTTGTTAATCTTTAGTTCCCATTAGATAATTGACAGCAGTTTATGTTATCTGATTGAAACATGGTATAATTATATCTGGCAACGAGTCACACGTTATGTAAAGACAATGTTCCGAAATATAGGGGCCGGGATTGTCACTTCTTATCCCTTCGCGCGACCACACCCTTTGTATATAACTGTGCCTTAATGACAAAACCGCAGCGTTGTCGTTTTTCTGACAGAAATTAAAACTTTTTTCCACATGTAGACATATTTAGACGCATCTGCATTAAACGAGATTTAAAAACGGTATTGGTCATAGTTGGTTACGGTATTAAACATCAAAATTTGTGGCGTTAAACGCCTTATTTTTTCAACATTACTTCAATTGTATCCCGACGTTTAATATACCAGTTATTTTCTGCTGAAGCCACGATACATCTGTCGAAATGATATCACCGCAACATTGAGTGATAAGGTGGAAATACATTATTTCTATACTTAAATAGTTTGGTAATCCCCCGACCGGGGATCGTACCTTGGTATATTGCTCCCAAGATGGACGCTCTAGAATACTCTCCACTACGAAGACGGGTGGTGCATTTAGAAGTCAAAATGCTGACACAGAAGTCGTCTGGTTTTAAGAAAGACATTTGTCTAGGGTTAAAGTCGAGTAATTGATGTAATTGTACAACGATTAAGGATTCGCATATTAGTCTGCTTTCCATGGGAAAAAGCTACAGGCTGGCATTTCTAAAGAGTGTAGATTCAGATCAGCTGGTACATATACTAAGTCTTATCAGGGTCTACACAACTTAACAGCGTATTATAATAATCTTATGCAATAGTGTATGTATGGACTTATTTTGATCAGGATGTGTGGATTTTCGGGCAAATCTGACTCTACACTGTTGACAAAGACCAATGTGTACCTTTTCGCATTACGGGATCGTATAATGTTGTAATGGACATTTGATTATGGATAAACTACTCCCAGCAAAATGATATTGCTTTTAAAGTGCATTAGTCCTTTTATGAAAATAGTTTACTTCCTATATGTCTTTTGCAATAAAAAAAAGACCAATCGGTTTTCTTTCTCTAACTGTGGATAGAAAAGCCCATAGAAGCGGTGCTAAAAACCCAGATCGTGTAAGGATTGGTGCCATGTGATAGATAAGCGTATATAAGCGGTGCTAGAAAACCAGATCGTGTAGGGATTGGTGCCATGTGATAGAAAAGCGCATATAAGCGGTGCTAAAAACCCAGATCGTGTAAGGATTGTTGCCATGTGATAGAAAAGCGCATATAAGCGGTGCTAGAAAACCAGATCGTGTAGGGATTGGTGCCATGTGATAGAAAAGCGCATATAAGCGGTGCTAGAAAACCAGATCGTGTAGGGATTGGTGCCACGTGACACACATACTTTTAATAATAAAAATCCAACCAATGGAAACGATCGTTTACAGTCGAATATCAAAAATATCTCAGAGAGAAAGGATGACCATAAGTGTAAAGGGTGTATTCTAAGTGCGCCTGAACCAATTAGAATTGGTGTTGTATCATGTAGAAATAGGTCGTAATAAGAACGTCGATTTTAACAGATGTTAAATTATATGAAGTATTCCTTGGTACGTTAACAGTCCATTTATACTGGCATCAGCGAGTCAGTCGTAATGCTAACATGCAACACAAGTTATTGGAATGACCCGGTCGGGATCGAACCCGTGACTTACCGTACCTAAGGCGACCACTCCAACCACCACAACACAGGGGCGTTGTGACGGTAAAGACAGATATTTTCGAATGCCATCTAATTCAAGTAGACGGATATTTTGTTATATGAAAAACCACGTTTTGGCTCACGATAATTAACCCATTTCCTTAATTCTTTTTTGTTATCTTGCAACTCTTTAAGAATCTTTCAATGTTATATTTCCTTTATATTAACTAACCTCCCATACGCGCACACCTCTCCTTTATCTCTTTTCGCTCTCTTTATATACATATCTCTTTCTCCCTCTTTCTCCCTCTCTTGCTCTCCTACTCTCTCTCTCTCTCTCTCTCTCTCTCTCTCTCTCTCTCTCTCCCTCTCTCTCTCTCTCTCTCTCTCTCTCTCTCTCTCTCTCTCTCTCTCTCTCTCTCTCTCTATCTGCACTCGCTATTGTGTATCTTTTTTCTCGTTTGATAAATAACAAAGCTAAAGTGCTTCCTGTAAATCCATCTTTATTGGAGAGGACCTACTATAAGCTATCAACTTTCAGTCCTATCCATTTCTCCATTGTATATGTCTACATTATGCAACTAAAGATATTTACCAAAAATAATGGTGGAAATGAGCAAACTTTCTAATAATACTTTTTTTTGCTATTCCTTTACAATGATTTCACCTCAGTATCGTATCGTAGTTCCAATCGTCTGAGTATGTCCTTAAACGTTTCAATGCAGACGTCTCTAAACTATCATATCAGTGCATTGGTTAAGCCAACAAGCGGGAAATTGATCGTTTTCTTTTTTAGCTACAATGTGTTCAAGATTCGTCTGCTGCAGATGCTTCAAATTGCGACTAGAGATAGGAAAGATTTAAGAAAGCAATATACTGCATTTGCGTCTGCAAACGAAAAAAACTGTAAACCCTTTCTCATATACAACAAATCTGCAGCAAACGACTTTGAAAACATCTAGGCAAAACTATGGAAAAAATCTCTTTTAAGGGAAAGCTTAATTATTGAAAAGAGTGGGAAACGATAGTGGCAAGAGGAGAATGTATACATTATGAGCTATTTCACTCTTTGTCACACTGTTCTGTATGTTTAAAAGGGTTAAGTCGATATTTTAGTACAATGGTCCTAATCTTGGCAGAGATTTGCTAAATACGATTGTGGTCACACTTTTACCACTTTGTGGTGCAAACAACTACTCGAGATACATATGTCCAATGATTGGCCTAGTTCGCTCATCCTCGAGTGCCTTAACCGTTTACTTCATAAGATCGTTATACAACGACGTCTGCTTTCAACACATGTTATCTAAAAGAAAATGGAATATCTGGAAACTGTTAATTAATTGTATTAATTTTGATACAGTTTTGAACAAGATTGTGCGAGTAAGATAAATTGATGGTTTGGGGGCAATTTCGCCCTGTCCCTGTAAGGGTGTCTTCGACCGTCTGCTGCAAATGCTGCTTTATGTCGTCTGTAGCAGGGAAAGTGTTAAGTCTACAACCGCAGACTGGCCGGAGACCTGTATTGGTCCAGAAAACTACTTATCCCTATTACTCGGTGTTTAATCCTTTCCCACATATATACTCATTTTAACGCATCTGCAGCAGACAACTCCTGAAAACATTGCAGCAAAAGGAGAAATTGCTCAAGACGAGCAATTTCTCCATTTGTCATAATGTTTTTCAGCTATTTTCAGTAATTAAACCATCATGTATAGAGATTTTCCAAATGCTTTACTAAATGGCTTCAAAGAATTTGAAAATATATAGGCAAAAACAATTCAACATAGACCGTAGCTTATTGGTCGAAGACGGCAAAAACAATTCAACATAGACCGTAGCTTATTGGTCGAAGACGGCAAAAACAATTCAACGTAGACCGTAGCTTATTGGTCGAAGACGGTAAAACAATTCAACGTAGACCGTAGCATATTGGTCGAAGACGGTAAAACAATTCAACGTAGACCGTAGCATATTGGTCGAAGACGGTAAAACAATTCAACATAGACCGTAGCGTATTGGTCGAAGACGGCAAAAACAATTCAACGTAGACCGTAGCCTATTGGTCGAAGACGCATGACGCTTGTCACAATCTTTTATCAAGCGTCGGAAAAAGAATGTTGATAGAAAATGTTGGTTCGAACTCCCAGCTCCTTGATTGACAGCCCGCGTCGCTACCGCGACTCGGTTTTAATGGATTGTATATATGTACTGGAGTAAGGTTGGTATACACATAATTTCGAAGAACAAAAACATTCGGCATATAAGCCTCGATTAGGCGACACGTCCAGTTTTATCGTCAATTGATTTAACCCCGTTTTCAATAGTTTTTCATTCATATAACGGCGGCCAGTTCCTACAGACATGTGTTTCCTTGCTTTCACAAACCAGTACTTCACACATCAGGCTGTTTCAGGCAACAGGCTTATTAAACTTAACATTTGTCAAACGTCTGAAAGAATGCTTGCATGGCTGGTGCTCAAACTCACATCCCTGGATTGACAGCTTGTGACGATACCGGTGATTTCTCATAGTCTACATACAGTATATGGTATATCTAACATAGAGGCGGCCTGTGCTCTTCATATAGAAGCTGTTCATGTGAGCCGTTTCACAATGCGTAATGTGTCGACCCAGTCGCAGTCCGCGCAGTCTAATTTACAGGAGGCGAAATGAGTCTGTCCATGTTAGCAAAGGTGCCATGATGAGTCACGCTGAGTATTCGGGTGTCGATACTATACGCAGACTCCACACTGTTGGTTTTCTCGTGGAACGGCTCATATAAAGATACAACAAGACCCAATATTAACACTTTCCCTCATATAGACGCTTTCTAACACTCTGCAGCAGACGACTCTTTGAAAACATAGTGATAAAAGAAGAAATTGCACAAAACGTGCATCCATTCAATTATAGAGATTTTTCAATTTTTGACAAAATATGTTCAAAGTAGTCTGCTGCAGAATTGTCGTATATATGGGAAACGGTTAAAATGTCGTATGGGGAAAAGGGTGAATAGACGCGGCTCATATGTTTCAGTACCAGGTTAGGATAAGTGCTTTACCGAAGGGCAATCCACCATTAGCACCACGACTGGGGATCGAACCCGTGACGCTAACCACTAGGTCACACACATATGTATGTTAGACAAACGAATATTGGACTGTACATCTGCTTTAAAAATAAACTATCCGGGCGTGTTAAATGGCGCTATATATATACAGCCAATGACAACAGATTTAGATATAAAAGTAATAATAGAATACTCTCGAAAGGTAAATAGATGTTTAATTTGTGACGGAAATATTGTATTATTAGTCATAACCCTTTGTATATAATACGATTATCCAACGGGCTGATCAAATATTTGAATTTGCAAAGCACCGCATATTTCAAACAATATAATAATTATTTACTAAACATTTGCTACGCCCATTTGTCAAGATGACGTTATAATAAATATACGTAATTCCCATATTATTGAAATTGCTCGCATTACCATTAACGCAGGAGTCATCGGCATGTGTCTGTCTGTTATCTTTTAACAGTTGACAAAAGGCCTGTCCATGTATCCCTGGGTGTCTGATTTCTACAGAAGGCAGTAGAGACAGAATAAGAGTATTGACCTGCTTTGATATCAATCTGACAGGAGAGCAGATCGAACTTTTCATTCTGCTGGCTAAAAGTCTGGAGAAACAGCAGAACGAGATTCTCGTTGACCTGCAAACAAGTAAACCGGGATTATCACACTATGACACTAAGGTAGTTTTAGATCGAATAAAGATGGGTAGCAAACTGGTACAATGTCAAACTGTTCTGCCAGTCTACCAGTTCCCTTCGCCGCTGAACGAGCCTTTAGCCATACGTCCAACTTGCTATCAGTAACAGATTGAAGCTCAGGGTTGCTTTGTTACGATGTCCATATAGATTATACGGATAATAACTTCCATTTACGTCAATTCGATTTTCGTGTGTACTTTAAGTTGAATTCAAATTAAATATTGACACATTAAAGTGTTTAACCACAAAATTGTCGAGGAGCGAAGAATGTCATCGGAAACAGTTATGTGTTTCCTGGCTTTCCTCCATGCAGTCCTACAAACAACCGGAAAGAATACATGGCCTAGCCGGGGTTAAAACGCACGGTCGAGTCCCGGTAGCTCAGTCGGTATCGAGGCGGGCTGTAATCCAGGGTTTGTGAGTTTGAACCCCAGCTCGGCAAACATTCTTTCCGACATTTAACAAAAGTCACGGTGACATTTTGCATTCGTCTTCCACTAATGGTCTAACAGCAGATTAGTGCTTGAATGGCCTGTTATGTGGAGAACTGGTGTGTGAAATCCATGAAACACATACGTTTGTAAAATGACCGCTGTGATATGGCAGAACAATTTTTATAGAACGGCGTTAAAGGTGCTGAACTCCAGATGGAGATCAACATTTTAAATTGTTGAAACTTCTGCAAATATTGCTAATAGTGACAACAAAGTAAGAAATAAGTTGTTCAAAACGATTTTGGCGGTAAATATTGAAAACTGTCAATTGAAAGTCATGAAAATGTACAACAGTTGGCTTACTGGGTTACCGTCTGAACTGTCGCGGCTCGGCTCTCTTTAACTCTTTCCCACCTGCAGACGCATTTTTACGTAAGGGCAGCAGTCGACTTTTGAAAATGTTATGACTAAAGGTTAAATTGCTCATAATGAACAATTTGTCCTTTGGCCACAATGTTTTCAACTTTATTTAAACAATTAAGCTATCTTTTATGGCGATTTTTCAGGGTTTTTTGTCACTACGTTTTCAAAATCTGATGCAGATTTGTTGTATGTGGGAAAGGGGTGATATTGTTCACTATAAATAATGTAAGTAGTCCGTTTACACCTGTCGCAGTCTTTTTAAATAGAAGTTTTGAGAAGAATAGAACAACAATTGTGGCCAAAACTTTGACATGAAACTATAACCACGTTGTCAAAATTAAAACATCAGTCTTACATATCTAGTTATTGTCTTACCCTTATTTTTTTTATAGTTTTCAAATGGTCTTATCTATGCGATGCACTTTACCCTTCCACACATGGAGACGCTTTCTGGCGCCTCTGCAGCAGACGACGTTTGAAAACATTGTGACAAAAGAAGAAATTGCTCAAAATGAGCAATTCCTGCTTTTGCCACAATGTTTTCAACTTTTAGTCATTGGTTTATCCATGCAATTATAGAGATGTCCCGTTTTTTGACAACATATGTTCAAAGTCGT
This sequence comes from Clinocardium nuttallii, assembly GCA_031471495.1. Taxonomy (NCBI): domain Eukaryota; kingdom Metazoa; phylum Mollusca; class Bivalvia; order Cardiida; family Cardiidae; genus Clinocardium; species Clinocardium nuttallii. Next base: position 4,544 of record JAUELF010244535.1, on the reverse strand, counting down.
CTACTGCAGATCTGTTGTATGTGGGAAAGACTTAAGCCAGAACATCATTCGAAATGAAGATAGCAATAAGATATCGGGGTCGTGATTGGCAATTTAGGTGTGTTTTTTTGCATTTGTGAACAGTGGAGACTCGGATGAGCCTGGATATACACACATGTCAACCAGAGTATTCGCTTTCTGCATACATGGAGTTTAGACACTGACGTAATTTCTGGGTAAAATACAGGCATTGTATGTATGTAGTCCATTGTGTTTTACAACCATAACCGTTTAACCCGCGTCTGGGAATTTCGGCGTAATTTGAAGACCTTAGCGAGCTTGCGTATTCGCACGATCTCACGATAGCCTTCACTGTCCGTATACATGTAAGTTAGTCATAAATGCATTTTATTTTACAAAAAGCTAAAACTGTAGACCAATGTATTATAATCAATATATCTTCATGATCCCTCTTATTGAAGTTCCATACATTGTCGACGGAACTCCCATGCGCATCTTTTAAACCCATTCCCATATACAATAACTCTGCAGCAGACCACTTTGAAAACGAAAACAAGTGGCAAGTGGCAAAGGTTTTTAAAAAATTATTAAGTAAATGAAAATGTAATTATTGGATCGAGTTAATAACATTTTAGCAATTTCCCCTTTTGCCACAATATGTTCAAGTGTCGTCTATTGCAAATGTGTCATAAAGCGTCTATATGTGGGAACGGGATAAATGGATATGATAAAACTTACATTTTTCTTAAACGAAGTACAGTTTTAATAAATTAATAAATTAAGGACGAACATTCGTTTTGTCTCAACAAAGAAACTTAAATGCGTTAAAATGACAATTTGTCTAGTTAATTACACATTTATTACATATCTTTAATTAATTAAATTCATTATCCATTAAAATTCTTTTATTGCTGTTTGTGCGAAATAAAACAATAGAAAGATAGTATAACATGCCCATTCATCTTGGGCTAGGAGAATGAACCATGAATGTGTGCGAGTGTCTTAACCCTTTACTATATGCAGTTGCATTTTTCCGACATCTTTTGAAATCATTTTGGCGTCAGGAAAATTGTTAATTTCTCCTAACATATTTTCATCTATTTTCGACATTTATATATTATAATATATATATTCATTAAAAGCGAGTTTCCATAGTTCTGTCTACACGATTTTAAAATAGTATTATGCTGTGAATTTGTTTAATGAAAGGGTTAAGTGAACTGAATCACGTTTTCCGTTTAAATTTTTTAATATTTACGGTGCTTCTGGAAAACCAACCGATCACTTATTATGGCAAACGGTACAAAACTAAATCAAACTGCGCGGATGTGCAAATTGATCTCGATCTACAATGGATTTCAAATGCCCTTAGGTTGGCTTTCTCAGTTTGATTGATGGATTTAACGCCGTTTTTAACAATTTCTCAGTTATATCACGGCAGCTAGTTCACCTACGTTTTTTCTGATTACTCCACACAACAATCTTCCAAAGCAACTGGCTGCTTTTCCACATAGACTTAGACAATTGGTGGAAGGCCTTTGACGCATGTCGCATTGACTTTTGTCAAGCGTCGGAAAGAAAGTTGGCCGAGCCGGGATTCGAACTCACAACCCATGGATTGACAGCTCTAGTCGCTACCGACTGAGCTATCGGGGCATCGGCTTTCTTAGAGAACCGCTTATACATTTTCGGTTAGAAACTTCTTACGGTCAGGGTCAAAGGTCACACATACTATCATGCTATTTTTCCTTGTCAACAGCCAATTTCATGGGTGATAAGACTTTACTCGGTCTTGTTTTAGACTGTATTTCAGATTGTTACATGATTGAACATGTATCGACGATTCTGTACATAGTTCCATACAAATGATGTCACAAAGCGCATTCAAATACTGCAAGCGTTTCCTTAACCACGATAAAAAAAGAATGGCGGATGAGATCTGGCCCGATGGGTCCGACTCGATTAAAATTATCGACCTGATTGGATGCACAATTATGGAAAATCCCGACCTAATATATCCTATGATTACTTATGCTAATTATAAACAGGATTATATTTATTTTATGATACGAATTGTAAACAGGACTACTATATTGCAAATCATTATGATACGAATTGTAAACGGCATTATATTTGCAAATCATTATGATACGAATTGTAAACGGCATTATATTTGCAAATCATTATGATACGAATGGTAAACAGGATTATATTAAAATAATTTGCAAATCATTATATTTCTTCATTTAAAAATATACCCTTAAAATATTATGTAATGGTTTTACCATGAGATATTATGGTAATATAGTATATGGTTGACTTATCATGGGGCTACTTTGAACATCAGCCACATTTGTCGTACCGGAAGCGGCACTGCGCATGTCGAACAGTTGATAAATGTCGAGACGGCGACTGCGAAGGTATTCAGTTAAGATATATCCATTGGATTTAAAACAAATGTCAGTAAGGTGTCTCATAGCAGACAGCATAGCCTGACAACTAACATGACTGAAATGTTTAATCCTTTTCCACAAACAACAAATCTGCAACAGACGACTTTATTGAAATTATCAAATCAAACATAGAACTGAAATGTTTAATCCTTTCCCACATACAACAAATCTGCAGCAGACGTCTTTATTGAATTATCAAATGAAAAAATATAAAAAAATCTCTATAAACGATAGTATGGGTATTAAATAGAGTTGAAATTGGTGCTGCAAATGAAGGATTTGCTCATTATGAGCAACTTCACCATTTGCCACAATTATTTAAAAAGACTACTGCTGAGTCGTCGGAAAGCGTCTATATGTGGGAAGGGGTTAAATTCCTCTAAATTTAGATGTACAAACTACCATTTATTTACGTTTTACCTCAGACGGCCACTTCTGTTCCTTTTTTGATAATAACCAATTTCTTTATTTTACACAACGATTTAAACTATATTCAATGATTATTTCTTTTATAGAGTTTTCACAGTTAACCCAGTTGCTTTCAAGAAGCCTTGCATATTTGATGTATGTATGAAAGGGTTGAATAAAAACAAAATTAAATACAAACGTTTTATAGTAAAGTAAATATATTTATTCGAGACAGAACGGTATATCAGGGAGCAACCCGAGAAAAGACTATGTAATCTGTACGACACAAAATAATGGAATATGAAGCTCAATTTATTATAAACTGTGATTTTGATAGAACTATTCATTGATAAATATGTTTAGACCAAGTTAATGATGCGATGCGTCTTTTGGCCAGTTAAGTGATCAAGATAAAAAAAAAATGTGATGCCATATCAACAATCATTCTAGTAAATGGGCACAATTCATTGTGAATGGTTATTGAAGGACGAGGTCAACAATGGAATGTAACTGTACCCGCCCATCATTCATAATCCTTTGTAACAGCAAGTTGCCTTGCTGAAAACCAGCATGTCCAAGTAATAATCCGTGATTATCCATGAAGTGTTAAAGGTGCTGAACTCCATAAAGAAGATTTTATTGACACAGTTTTAAAACTGTTCAAAAGTTGTCTTGAAATATCAGAATCATAATTCTGGGTTAAAATAGGAGTAATCATTTCATTTTCCAGTACCATTAACATCTATATATTGACCGTGTATTCTTCACTTTTACTTGGTAGCCATACCAAGTAAGCTAAATTGTGTACATTTTCGTGACTTTCAATTGACAGTTATTCAACATTTAATGCCACCATTGTTGAATTACGTATTACTTACTTCGTAGCAATATTTGCAGAAGTTTAAACATTTCAAAATGTTGATTAACATCTAGAGTTCAGCACCCTTAAAGTCGATCGATCGCAGCACTAAGCTCTGAATAGATACTACTATGGGAATAATTAATTACGTTCGGAAACATTGCATAGCTAAGGTTCCTGCCACATGGCTCTGTGCAAGGGTCGCTTTATTCTAGCCACTGCTCATGGGAAGGTTCTGACTCCATTAACGACGACGGTAAAATGTCTCATTTTAATAAGTTTTTGAAATCATAAAATATTAGAATACGCAATAGCAGATTATGTATAGTATTGTGCCAATTTACTGTATAGCGAAATGTGTAAATAACTTAATATGAATATATGTATATAAATAAGGTTTCTTATATGCCTGTGGTTATTTTAGTTTTTATACTGTTAACAATCAAAATATGTTTAACATAAGTCACGTTAATAAACAATATATTTTCTTGTCTTCTCCGATACTGTTAAACCCATCAGAATATATCAATGAAAGCGCTACAAACATATGTCTCGCGAAACAACCTTGACACTTCGACATTGGTGACATGTTTTACAACGACAAGCTGTTGTGGTGTGAGCCATCGATTGAGAGATGCTTTAGACCACATATTACTAATTGTTTGTTGATGCACGGATGAGTCAGGACGTGTCTGTATACTTATAACGGTCACGTCATATGAGAACCAATCTACGGGAAATTTTAACTAAATCATAATTGAATGAATGAATGAATGTATATTGTTTTATGGCTCATCGATAGCTAAGGTCATTTAGCGCGCAAT
>JAUELF010244524.1:0-12320 GCA_031471495.1 Clinocardium nuttallii | reverse complement strand
GGCTAGAAAATGTACCTTGCCCAAGGGCACTCCACCATGACCGAATTGCCGCGACTGGGGATCGAACCAGGGACACCGTCTTAAAGGGGAAGGTGGCAAAATGAGCAGTTATTGTTGATGTATTTAGGTCTTAATATCAGATAATTGTATATTGCTTTTACCGAACAGTATGCAGTATTCACTGCAGAAATGTTGATAAATTGTTTGGGCATAGACTGATTTGTTTTAAACTGTCGCAATTGAACTTGAAATCACTTTCCGTGTTTACCAAAACAAAAATCATACCAGTCATTGACAGGCTAACCAGTGCCTGACATAGAAAGAACACGTTCACCAACTCGGAACAGATTTCAAATGCTTAAATGTAAGCTGCAGTAAACAGAACAGTCCATACAGAAAAGTACAAATGAAATTTTACCATTTATAAAATGTTATAGATAATAAGCTGTTTTTAAAATATCTTGAAAAGGCATACTACAATCGCACTCCAGGATCTAATTACCGAATCGTCGTGCTCTATGTACATACGAAATAAATAAAAGTATCGTATATAGAGGTAGGATCTTTAAAATTCAAACTGTATGTTTGCTAACAAAGAGATTGAGAAAGCGTCAATAAAATGGAAATACTATAAGACTCCATTTAACTACATAATAGTCTTCAAATATTCGGAAACCTCATGTGAAATGAATTAAAATAATTAGGCGTCTAGAAAATTGTCGACCAGGTACAACAGTACTACACATGCAATTAAGACAATCAAGCACTGACTGCAGCTCGTTATGTGTCAGATAGAGTTTATGCTTCAACATACAATGACTTTGAGGCTTCCAAGCTAGGAGGTTTTGACGGGAAATCGACCTTGCATTAAAGCGGAATATATTTTAAAACCAAAACAGGTACGAAAGGTTCTCAATTATTTCTAACAGGTGTCTCAGCAGCCACAATTAAATGCTTGCTTGTGTTTAATAAATAGAGATTATTCAACTTATTTGTTCAAAGATACGAGTGACGTAGTCACGAGTGACTCCTCCCATTCACAAGACGGCGAGTGAATTATATCGAATCTTTGAAAAAATAAGTTGAATAATCTGTTTATTACATTTCATTGTTATTTTTTGTTATACATTTAGTTTTTCAATTCGCGTATTCCAACATAGTTTATGTTAACTATGGATTACTTTTCGTTTATTTACCTACTTTGCGCATTACTTCCGGATGAGGCGTGGCCTTGGGAAAAAGTGATGGGACACGCATGCGCAATTGTGGTGTGAAAATAACAATTCTTGATTAATGTTATTACACCGGTGAAATAAATGAATTTTCTTTCACCGATATATCCTTATCTTTGATGGGTAGAAATGTAATAAACGAATATATTTATATTCATTGTGAATGCATTGTTGGCTTTGACAATTTAAAGCAATATATTGGACAACCCGGTTGAGCAATTAGACCACTACACAAGGCGAATTTTCAATATGTATATGAACAAGCACGTAACAAACCAAAATCAAAGAATGGGCCAGTCAGGGCTTGAATAAAGACAATATGCTGACTTTTCTCAATAAACCATTCGAGGTCACCTGAACGTGGAGACGTATCCAGGTAGCGCGTCTTTAAGACGTATAATCGCCCGAACACCGTTACAAATCAAAAACGTCAAGAACATTTAAATAACGACTTGTAGAAGTCTTACATCGACACGTTTTAATAAAATTCGATGTTTGAAACGCGTGGAAAACTTCATGGACATGATGTAAACACGTTACAAAAACGTTGTTAAAACAAGTGCGATTCATTTCCTCTACGTAACGTATTGGATGCGTGTCAAGTTAAAACGTGGTAAAGAAGTGTGCATTAGCCCAAAAGCGTTACAAATCAAAGCCGTCAAGAACGTTTGTACTACGTCCTTTATAAACATTGTAAGCCTTACATGGACATGTCGGTATTTAGTCAAGTCTTCATTTGAAGTCTTAAACGTGCAAAGAATTGCAACGAAACGTGGTAAATAAGTTACAAATCAAAGTCTTTCAGTAGGTCGTTATTTAAACTACTGGAAGTGTATCGTGGTACGTCACCTTTACGTGACCAGTTTGTTCCCAGCTTAAGCGTGTTATTCATATCAACCAATGTATTAAAATCATAAACATCAAGACAAGTGTGTTTTTCTCTGGTCATAGAAACATTTGAAAAAGCATTTGAAAAACATTATATAATTATGGTGTATGACTTTGACGAACTCATTTAGCAAAATAAGTGCGATGCCAACTGCGGCAGTCTTTTTGTGGTTCAGTATGCTGGTTACTTGAAAATCAATTTTCACTGATATTCAATGCAGTCATGCTGGTTTCGGAAATTAGAATTTGAAAGAAGAATTTCATTTTTGCCAAACTGGACTTGAAAGATATTTAAATACCTAAATTACGTGATTATTAGATTATAATAAAATAAAAGAATTAGGTAAAAGTGACACACCTAATTCAAATACAAATTCAGACTGATATAACCAACCAAATAGCAACAGAAATAGAAAATAATTATACAGATAGCTCATTTACGACCGAATCACAAATGAATGCCTTAAATACCTACATAATATATAAAGATGACATTTAAGGAGACAAAATTGCAGCAACAACAATAGACGACAAAACCATGTCTGAAAGAAAAGGTAAAGAACAATTTATTTCTCAAAATACAGTATAGACAATGATCTTATTAAATATGTTACATCAATGATCTTATTAAATATGATCTTATTAAATATGTTACATCAATGATCTTATTAAATATGTTGCATCAATGATTTCATTCATGGTGGATGGAATAAAGGGTATAACATGGGTTGTTACCTTGCGACCAAACCACTCGTGTGACTGTCCATCTACCGGACAGTGTTATCACATATAAGCAGTAAAGGAGTCTCTTTATATTGAACGAGATTAAAAATACTAACCCGTAAAAAACCCACCTAACACCTTTAAGATATATGCAAAACTAAGAAAGACCGGCGGACCAGATCATTTTGCAGGGGTAACTTCAAAATGTTTCATAGGTTGTGAAATTATTATTGATATTATTTCCTGCGAATTACCTATGAAGGAAAAAAATCCATATATAGGATGTTTTTCGTATATGTCTAAACAAACAAAACAAAAAACCTTCTTTGTTTCCATGTGTCACACTTTCTAAGCTTTTCTCAGGTAGACCACCAAAAACAATGAAAAGAGTGACCTCTAATCTTTAAAATAATTAAAAGAAAATGTGGGGCATGTATTATGCAAAAAAAAAATTCACCACGAGAAAACTTTTACCGTCATTTTGGATGAAACGTGTTTTTCTCATTCTCTACCTTCACATTCAAACATACTAAAAAATGATCAAATCAATAATTCTCATTGCATCCTATACATACTTACAAGGAGTTAAAACTCAATATCATATACATGTATTCAATGCATTCCGGCAAAGGAAATACACTCAATGTTATGCTAACAAATGTTTTTAGAGAATATTTGGCTGGTCAGACGGTTTTAAAAAGATGGTAGCAAACGGGGTATTGCTTACACTGAGCAATTTCTCCTATGGGCAGAATCTTTTCAACTACATTCAGTAATTATACTATCATTCATTGAGATTTTTCATATATTATACCTTTTCAAAGTTGTCTGATTGCAGATTGTTTTGCATATGAAAAAGGGTTAATACGTATGAGCAAGAAAACCAACATTGTGGATTCTGCGAAAAATATCGACCCAGTATAGCCTAAGCATGCCGCACAGGCTTACCCGGAGAGACACTTTTCGCCTCCTGTGGGTTTTCTGTTTCAGGAATCATTACTCTATACTTCTATCCCCATGATACGGACTGTTTCGGCCCGGATCAGTCTGCACTGACTGCACAGGGTGGTCAGGGTCGATACATTACGCAGATACCATACTGTTGGTTTACTCGCGGGACGGCTCAATTATGATTAATTCAAACGTTAGTTGACAGCTCCTCCAAGACGTAATAATCATGAATGCTCCCATTACACGTGTCATAATCGTGCTCGTCTAAACTGGCTAAAGAATCCGTAATAACACCATCGGGTGTATCGTTCATGTCAACATTGTTTGCATTGTTTGATTTGAAAGATGTCCTCGTTCTCTGGTTACCACCAACGTTCACTGAGCCTGGTTTTAACTTATTCATGTACGGCACGGTGTTACTTTGAACCACTTCGTAACCATCCGCCATTTCATTTACATTGACCTGGCTTTTTGATACAGTGTCAGATGCATCTGCATCGAAGTCACCCGCAACGAAACCACTCGCTAACACTTCTGAGATGTTATCAAGCGGCTCTGATGCTGATTTCGTGGAATGCCCCATACGTTTAGGTGCACCAAATCCTGCAAAACTGTTCACTTGAAATTTCACTTGGTCACTATTGCCTTCATTCTTAACAGCAGCTGGCGCGTTACTTGGCGGTGCTGGTTCATCACGGTGACCGATTCCACTATAGTTATCAACATCAACATCGTCAGCCAGAATGGAGTAGTCTCTGTTTGAACCGTCACTGGCGGGAGAGTAGATGGCGCTCTCGTCTTGGTTCACGCGCTCACCTTTCAGGCTGCAGTAATCGTTTGCTCCACCGTTTTCGCACGTTTGTTTGGAACTGTCGCCTACTTGTACGATTGTGACACGCTGACTTTTCAAACTTGTGTAGTCACTCCCTAGAAGAAGAGACAGGTATTATGAGGTCATAAGAACTTTAAACGTTTGGACGTAGTTAATGATTAGGATCGGGTGTTTAATACTACTTTTAGCAATATTTAAGACATGTCATGGCAGCCGGCTAGTGGATCAGTACAAGTGTTTTCATGATAGCCGGCCAGTGCACCAATACCAGTGTTTTCATGACCATTAAACCATCAGTTCACACCACACTCTTCCAACATGACTACATTCTTAACAACTCGCCACTTTGACTTTACATATAATGAAGCGCTTCGACTCACATATGTATTATTATCAAAACACGCATTAATATACATATTATAATACATTTAGATCATTAATTCATAGGAAACTCTAAGGTTCAACAACATATGGAATGATACTACCCATAATGTCGGGAGCTGGTGTAAACTGGTAATTGCGCCGAAACGATGACGATGTGAATGACCAAAGCAAGTTGTCAAGGTCTCATTTAAGTTATATAAAAAATAAAATGAACCTTTGTACTCGCAGCAATCGATGGCCTTGTGGGCAATATGCAATGTTGAAATCCACAATCATACACAAAACGTTATTAAAATGTAAGTAGCGGCCACCATCCTTGGTACTCGATTGCATTGTTCTTGATGTATTGGTATAAACTACTTGCATTGTTTTACTGGTAATTTAACCGAGAAGCGTCGAGATATTACTTAATACTGTTGAAAATGGCGTAAAACGTCATTCAAACAAAATCTATAAATTGTTATGATTTTAAGTCAATATTGGTAACAATGATTTAAGAATTGAGAAGTGTTCAGGTAAAAGGTTGATGATTCTACCAATATTCCATTAACAAATGACCGAATAAACGAAATGTCATAAACAATTAACCGAATAGACATGATTACATAAACAAATGACCGAATAGACACAATTTCATAAACGAATGACCGAATAGACAGAATGAGTACCTTCTCCGACTGGAGCATAATGTTCCGATCCGCCCTGTATACTCTGATAGTCCTTATCACTGACACACGTGTACAGGCTGTCTATAGGCTGTGCGTAGTATGGTTGTACGTTCACTTCGTGCATGGGCGGGGCGGGTAGTGGTTGACGCATCTGGAATAGACGTCCGCTGTTTACACCATCATCTGTTTAATTAAATAAATGACAAAAATATATAACGTTTGTCTCAGAGTTCTAGACATGGAAGAGTTAACAGTTTGAAACCATCATGACAAAAGTAGAAATTGCTCATGAAAAGCAATTTATCCTTTTGCAACACTGGGTTCTTTAGGTTGTTGTCCAACAAAATATCTGTCGTTACTCAATTCAACCGTGTATAGTGGCTACTCAAAATAATCTTCATAGCAAGTCATTTCGTTTCAGTTGCCACAACATAGGGTATTTTTAGTTGCAACGGCTTAAAGCTGAAAGCGTGAAATGCAACCATTTACCCAAACCTCTCTTGGTTGATCTTGGTCTGTAGTTTTCGCAGTTATAATTTAAAGTCGTGAATAACATATTACGATTATGTTCGGGTTTCTTAAATGTCGAGTACAGCTGGGACACAGTGTTAATTGTTCAACGACTGAAAGTGGGTCTACGTATGGCTGACGCGTCTATGTGGTGTGACCACGTCTATGACTACATACTTTGAAGATACACATGAACAGCTATTGTTTTTGTAACAATTGCACACACTTATTTGCCTGAATACTCATGCTACTTGATCCAAACGGGTCAGAAATGTCTTGGAACTAAACAAAAACGTGCACATCCAGATTAGACTGCACCTTTTCATAAGGTGATATGGGTCTGTACTAGTGCCATGTGTGCAAAGGTTTTCTTTCATTGAAAATAGATAAAGTGGAGTTTACCATGCCTAGTGTCTTCGGACTGACGTCTTAGTTGGCCGTTATGCTGACCACAGAGGATCGAACTCGGGTACGACTCGGCGGAACCATTGGATAGTAACCGCTGATGTGCTGAGGTTGAACCCATCTCGAAGTTCTGCAAATACATTAAAGACATCGTTTGTTTATATCGTTCAGATTCAGATATACGCTATGCTACATGTATGTATCTACATAGTGATCATCTCAATTACTGACGATTTGATTGACATGTCCGGGTGAGTTTTGACACGGATCCTTGACTATCAGTTTTAGAGCTAAACAGGTTTGTTTCAGAGGCAATCGTCATATTGGCTTGCTATCATACAAGCAGTTTCGGTTCTAACATTCACCCAACATGCACCACGCGTTATTGTTAGTGATTATAAGCGACTTCCGTATTAAAACAACCTGTCTTAACTGGAAGTCGTTATGCAGAGATCAGAACGAGGCTCAGCACTGACGCGCCAAATAATCATGACAATAACTTTGATTGCATAGTGTGTGTTCTTTATATGAATTGAGCTGTAGTTTTCTATTTAGACCACCTATGTATTTTGAGGATATTGGACTGTATAGATGGACGGACACTAAAATTTGCTTTCTAGATCAAATTACAGATGCACTGGATATATTGTAATTGGTTTCATACCACAATAATATCACTTTGGTTCTTTACATTACAGGAGAATGAAAGTAAAATGCACGCATTAAGACCAGCTACAGTTATTAAGAATAGTGGTCTTTAAAGGAGGGTGGTATAATTACTGCAATTTGTGTTCCGGTCCAAATTACAAATGTGCAGGATATATTGTAATTGCTTTCATACCATGCGAATCAAGTTAACTGTTACCAGTAACTTGAATAATATCTCTTTGGTTCTTTACATTAAAGAGGTATTACAGTAGAAATCATGTATTACGCCCAGCTACAGTTCTCAAGGATAGTGCTCTTAAAGAAGAATGGTCTGTTAATTGGAATGTGTGTTCCGGTCCAAATTATAGATACGAGGGCTATATTGTAGTTGTTTTTTATAATGTGAATGAAGTCAACTGTGGACCACAATTTTAATCAAATATCTTATGTTCGTAATATAAATCAGTAGTAGTTTGGTTTGCGGTATGAGCCGTCCGGCGAGAAAACCAACATTATGGCCTCTGCGTAATGTATCATACCAGATCAGCCTTCGTAGTCCGCTCGGGGCCGACACATTTCGTCTCAGGGGGAAAGACGTATAGACTAATGATTCCTGAAACAGAACATTTACAGGAGGCGAAAAGTGTCCACCCGGGTAAGCCTGCGCGACATGCTTAGAATGATCCGGGTCGATACTTTACGCAGAGTCCACATTGTTGATGTTCTCGCAGGACGGCTTAATTATGATGTTCCGTTTATACGCCTTTTCCAAACGGATTTTAGTTATATCACGGCGAATACTTGGAGATCTGTTGCTTCTCGCACCAGTTCTCCACACAAAAGGTAACTTAAAACCTTCACACATATACTTTTAAGGCTCTTGGTGGAAAGACGAATGATGCTTGTCGCAATGACGTCTGTCAAAACACTAGATATAATAAATGGTAGAACCTGGTTTCGAACTCACGATTCCTGGTTCTATAGGCTCGCCGTCACCTCACTAAACTATCACGGCTCGACTACGTATTTACATTAGTAATACACGATCCGGAATAAGTACAACATATTTGTGTCAAGTACATGTTGACAATTACAATACGGTTTGTGTATAGAAGATACTTCACTTCGAGTGTTTGGTCAGCAAATCTCTCACGGTATTCATTCCACACACTTCATGTGGCTATCTAACCTAACCACATTATAGACGCAGGTCAAAGGTCGCCATGGTCAATTTCTTTACTTCATTGAGATTTACAAAAATATACTATGACAAGTTGCTCCCGTCTTATTCCTACTCTTAGCCCTTTCCCTCATAATACAGTTCTGCAGCAGACGACTTTGAACATTTTTTGTCAAAAACTAGAACATCTGTACAATGGAATGGATTACCTATAACTAAAATTGGAAAACATTGTTGCAAAAGAAGAAATTGCTCGTTGCTCGCCAAATAAAACACCTGATTGGTTAATTTCGAGATTGAAATGGATTCTGACCAATCATATACACACACTCAGAGCACAGCGTATAGTTTTATAGTTTTTTAGTCAGCTGCAGTGCCTTTCACTCGTAACGCCATGATGTCAAAAGAGCGCCACCTATATGTTCTAGTAACCATTGGCGACAAAAATACTTACTGTTCTAGACCGATTCGAGTTAGAAGTTTGAACATCTCGAAGTTCTTTCTGGAGAGCTTTGCATCTGTTAGGAATACATGACATTAGAAGGATAAGTGTTTGTTTTGTGTAAGCGCGAAATACGTATAAATCTGGTGCTTCCGTCTGTACGATGAAAACATAACACTGTTACCTTACATAATGATGTTTTGTTTCATTAAAGTTTTACGACGTTTTCAATATTATTTCAGTTATATCACGGCGAAAGTTCACTTTTTTCACGATCCCTGGGTAAAAAAAACAGTACTAGGCTAGGAAATGTGCCTTGCCTAAGGGCACTCCACCAGGACCGTCGCGCCGCGACTAGGGATTGAACCCTGGAAGCCCGGTTCCAAATTTCCGACGCTAACAACTCGACCACATCAAATTCCCTACATAATGATGTAAAGTGAGCGCTAACTCGAATAGTAAAGTTGATGCTACAGCTCAATATGCAAACGGTAATAACTATAAATGTGCCATACTCTACGGACACGAACCTCGGCGATGATAAGTATATATAACCAAACTACGTGGTATGGATGTACACCGTGCATCGGAAGCTTCTTGGGTGTTTCTTTGACTGTTAAAGTAATATTGCAGATCTAGACTATCCTGCCATCGTCGCAAGTGCCCCCCATCTGGTTGATTTTCACAGAGTACAACTATGTATTTATATATATACAATATGATATTTGGAATTGATTTACATAGTTTTACAAATTCGTTTCGAAAAAAACAATGTATGTTCTAACTCATCAGAAACTAAGTACATAGTGATATTTCAATTACTATGCGCTCTAATGTAATAACTTTTATGCATAATTTGTTTCATATAATGATGATAATTTGTCACAGAATATCACTCATAGATAATGTCTATCTATCAAGTTTAAAGTTGCGAAATAAGTATTTATATATATATATATACATAAAAAGAATGTCAAATATGATGTTTTCGCGAGCGGCTATGACAATATATTGTCTTGGTTCAATACTACCAATTGTCATTGATGTTGGGAGATAGTGTAATATTTAACTCTTTGTCTTATAACCAAATATGCGGATACTATTTAGAATACGAATTGTTGTATTGATTGTCCACTCATGATCTTGATTGATTGGTTGTAGTTTAACACCCTTATTTTACGACGGCCATTTCACAAAACGTGTGTGACTACCTTCTCACATATTTGAGAAAGAAAAATGACCTGGGTCCAATTCCACCAACCTTACTTAGCATTAAGTACTACTCTAAAAAATACTGAAACGCATATTTCATCATATCTGTTTCCCTTATAAACATGTCAAATAAGTTCATCTCTAAAAATAATTGTTAGTCAGAAAGTGAACTATTTATGACAACTTGGTCATATACTTAAATACATTCCGCCATTCATGTTTTCCAAATTATAAGGGAAACAAAAATGATAAAATATGCATTTAGTATTTAAGTATCGCTTAGCGCTAAGAAAAAAACCCATTAGTGGAATAAGATACTTCTCAACTAGCCATTTGAGGAAGAAAAATGACGACTGTCGCATTGCATTGTCTATTGTCAAACGATTGTAAATCTTGGCCCCGAACTCACAAACCCTTGATTGACATGCCGCAACGCTACTGACAAAGCTACCAGGGCTCGTCAATATCGTTATAACTAAATGTACTAATGCTTTTTAGAGTACGAGTTGTTAAAGTGATTATAGGTACACACTATCATGTCATACATACTGTGCGAGAACTGTAATAAACGCCCAGGTGATAAAACAACCAAGGACAAAACTTCCAATGGCAACACCCACCAACACTTCAGTTTCTATACACGTGATGTACTCTGAAAAACAAATGTATGCATGTAAGTAAAAGTAAACGTTAAGCATTTGAGCCATCTCGCGAGAAAATGAACATGCACGGCCGGATTAGCCTAAGCATGCCGCGCAGGCTAATCCGGACAGACACGTTTCGTCACCTGTGGATTTTCTGTTTCAGGAATCATTACTTTATCCCCCCGAGATGTGTCCTGAAGAAAGCTTAAATATTTAGTGTTTTTATACATATATTAAAGTGTTATTTCCATTGAAAGGTTGAGCCCTTTCTGGTTACCCTTTCTCCTATTCCCTTCAATGTTGGTATAAGTACAGGAAAGGCATACAGGTAATCTTTCAATCTTTAACTAGCTGGCGACTTACGATATGGTTAAATCCGAACGGACTCCATTGCACAAAGCGGCAATATGCAAGGGCAAATTCAGGACACATGCCATAAATTGCTTGTTATGGTGTACTTCTCTGTCAGTTACTTCTTGGCGTTTTATCTTATTTGCTAGGAATTCGCCGTGGCCTAGTGATGCTTATCGGGGATTTTGGAACTGGGCATCCCTTGTTTATATCCCCGGCGAGCATGGTGTTGTGTCCAGGGACAAGGCACATTACTTAAGAATTGGGGTTTGTCTGACCAGGGATTATGAAACGTGGGACTGTTGTCGTGATATAATGGAGTTAATGTTTAAAACGGCATTACCCTCCAAATGAACAAACACATTAAACCTGTATTGGTAAATAATAAGAACACACTTTGGAAACTTTTTAAAATGGTTTACCGTTACTTAGAATCTTGGCCTCGTCTTCTGGAGTTCCTGGAGTACTGATATCTGTAACATAATGTTAGAATATAAACCCCAAACCAATCTTAGGCCACTGACGATGTTAATCAAGAAAATACTGCGCAACCACCGTGCAGTCGAAACCGGTATTGAAATTATCTTGTTTTTATCACAACGGCTTTCGAATAACTACTGTTTGACAAGTCGTGCGTATTTATATCAGATATCACGGGTTAAAAGACTGATTTTAGAAAGCGTGTGCTCTGAGAAATTTGTCTCTATAATTACATTACATTACAGAACCGATACTGAAATAGACACAGGGTAGTGCACCCCGGACGAGATCAAGCCGAAATACATGTGAAAATATCAAACTACACCCTGAATCGAACTTATCAGCATGATGGTCGATATTTTTTATTTGTAATGAGAAAGATTGATTATCATGAGTATTACAAATTGAATTCAAGTGATTATTATTCGCTGAATCTATGCTGCTAGAAATGTTACGATAACATGGAACTGTTTATTGTAATCGTACTCTCGAGTTTGCTCCATTTGAGAGAGAGAGAGGGTTATATATATTGTGACATTGCAGGTCTAAATAAATAGATTTTTAACTGTATATATAGAAGCAATATTTCATAATTTAGGTTCTAAATGACAATCCGCGTTGAGTGCGAGTGTAAATACACCCAATGATTAAAGGGACTTCACTCTGAGTGCGAGTGTAAATACACCCAATGACTAAAGGGACTTCACTTTGAGTACGAGTGTAAATACACCCAATGATTAAAGGGACTTCACTTTGAGTACGAGTGTAAA
>JAUELF010244503.1:0-12321 GCA_031471495.1 Clinocardium nuttallii | reverse complement strand
ATTGCTCGTTCTGAGCAATGGCACCTAAATTTGCATTGTTTACAAAGGGGTCAAAATTGCCCCTAAACCAGGGTTTTACTAAATAGGTTTTTAGTTACAACCTTTTCACGCCAAGCCCTCGATATGTCCTAGATGTGTTCGATGTTGTCTGCAACACATCCTGATGTTTTATCTTGGAAAGGATGACGATACGTTGACGATACGTTGACGATACGTTGACGATATGTTGACGATACCTTGCAAAATATGAATCGAAATCCATTTAATATTCGATAATTGAAAGCTGAAACAGTAGTTTCAATTTTTATATAAAAATACGGAAACCATGAACTATGGTTAACTGGACACACAGATTTTATAAAATAAAAGAGAGCATGTAATAACCTTGGTGGAATTTGGAGAACTGTAATTTTAACCCTTTTCCCGTATATATAAAAATCTGCTGCATACATTTTAATAGCATGTAGGCATAAATATCGAAAATATTTATCAAATCGGATACGAGTGCTAAAAACGTTATGACAAAAGTAGAAGTTAGATTAAATACAATTTCAACTGGTTAAGAACTTAAGATACACACCAACAATTGCATCCGTGAAGATGGCTCTACACTGTTAGCCAATAGGTCAGAGGAAAAGAGTCCTCCAATACATTGACGATTTATATAAGATTGTATGGGAACTCAGGTCAATCTGTTGGTTTGATTTGAAACAAGAGTGTTTGATCCATCGATTGATTGATTGATTAATTGAATGAAAAATTGGAGTTTAAGGAAATATCACTTATTTACAGTCATATAACGGCGGCAGGGTGTCTACTGACCTTCTCAAACCCGTTATCCACAATACAATATTTCCATGCACATGGATGCTTTTCCACAAAGACTGTTAGCCCATTTGTACAAGAGTGTTTGAAGGAACTCATGTGATGCTTGTCAGTTAGTCACAGTTCTCATTGATTTGTGCGTATCACCTTTCAATGACAATCGACATAAAAAGTACCATTACCTGCCTCGTTGTAAAGTACATGTATGTACCTACGCCATTTTTTCTCGAATGTTTTCCTATCGAATGAGTCCGTAACAACACAAATATCGAGGGAATACCATTAGTAACTTGCTTTGTCAAATGACCGCTGCCATGGAGTATATTTCAGTATGATCCGCACATACACATATATGTATATGGCCGGGTTTTCTCTCGCAACAATACTCCCAAACAACTAGCTATTTTCCCACGTAGCAATTAAGCAAATTGGTACAGTTTAATATTATCAATAACATTATCAACATGATGTAAACAGGGTATAATCAAATTGAGAAAATTATGGTTTTTATGGAGAAGAATTTATATTTAAGCTTGAAGTAACTTGTTTCTAATCTATGCTGATAAATAAATCAATATTATATATAATTAACTTGTAAATTGATAAGTAAAATTCATGTAAATAAAATATTGTATAACTAAATTGGTATAGTAAGAAGGCGAATATGGCGCTAGTCATCTTGAATTTTGACAATCATCGAAAATATTTGAATGACAGAGCTGGGGTTTTAATACACGACCCCTGGACCGATAACCCTCGTGTCGTTACCAACTGAGCTATCACGGCTAAACACAGAAACAGCAACGATGATTTGGATCAACCAATTCTCTACATGTGGGTCGGGCAAGGAGGAGGGGACATCCATCATTCAACGCGCGCCGTAACTCGACACAGGTGCTGCGTTTGATTTGCACAGTGCGTAACCGATACTCACACCTATCTGGAACAAATTCCAGAAGCGAGTTAGCACTTCTGTCAATTAACAATAATTTGTAGCCTCACCGTAAGGGTCCGTGGGCGGAGCTAGATTATAGTATTTCACGCGTTGACGGGATTTTTGCATGATTAAATGAAAACCAGTATCTTTCTGTATTCTTTTATCTGAAATTAGGTTTTTTTACTCGACACACACATGTATTACAATTAATTGTATGTGTCTAAAGGAATGGCTTTTTACGCATTAACAGATGACTTTTACATATTGTAAAAAATGACCGATTGTTCATTATGAGTAAAATATTATTTGCTCACGATTTTGATCATAATATGTTTACAAATATTTACATGAATAATCGTTTCTAATATTTTTATAATTCGACGCTTTTTTCCTTTTTGTCCCCCTTTTTCCCATGCATACGTAATTTCTTGCATGTGCTGCAGTCGCCATTTGAGGTAATTGTTTGGTTACACAAGCTGATCTGGATCTACACTTTAACAAAAGTCATTCGGTACAATTTCCAATGGATAGGCTCATTTTGTGTTGTACAACTGACACTATAACCACAGATGCATGTTGTTCGTTGTTTTATTTCATTATACAATACAATAATATGAAAACATGATTAATAAATCCTTTTTCTTTTCAACTTTGCACTTTTTCAATATAGCAAATATTAAAATAGTAAATAGATAGAACAACGCACACTTTAAACTGAGATGGCATTTCTTTGGCATTATTTGCTAATATTAAATTTTAGGCGTATTTCAATATAACAAAACCGCAAAGAACATACATGTACGTTTGCAGTTATAGTGCCAGTGAAATTTACGTTCTTTACATTTTGCTTGATCTTTATCAACCGAGTCTAACTATCCTATAAAGAGGAATTAGACAAAGTCCTGAATGCTGTTATTTGTTTAACATGGCCGATATAAAAAACAAAACATTAGCATTTTTTTTAAATTTAGATAACGTGCAATTATTTCATTGAAAATAAAAGAAACTTTAATGTTGTTTAGAAATACAGTTGAGCATGGACATTGTCTTTTGACGTAAGGCTACATCATGTCTTGATTCGTGTTGATCGTGCTTTGAGCCGATTACACCATTATACCGCGGCGTTTCCTCTGTAACCGATAAGAACGACCAACAACCAGGCCTAGTCATAATGCTATCCCCAAAACCCTGAGAACCAAAGAGGAACAGAGCTACTAAATCTTATAAATTCTTTGGTGTGACATGATCGGGGATCGAACCATAAACTCGGGCTACCGGGCTCGGTGATCGTTGGAGGAACTACATCAAAGAGTCGGCACCATATTCGTCCGACTGTACTTCAAATTTCTTATGGGCTTGTATAATAATTCATCTTCCACCAATGGGCTAACAGTCAATGTGGAAAAGCAGCAAATTATTTAGAAAGACGTTTGTGTTGGGTACAGGTAACGGAAAGTAAGGATACACACTCGCGTGTGAAATGGCCGCCGTAATATGACTGAAACCAACGTCGAATACGGCGTTTTAACCCTAATCCATCAACAAGTCCACACTGTCCACATACTTACTTACACAAATATGTCAATACAATACAATGCAATAACAATACACTATTTCAGTTCATTGCTGAGTATGTACATAATACGTAAAAGATAGCTCTGTAATAATTCATCATGATCAGAGAAAAACCAAAGGCGTTATAATGACAATTATATCAGAATGAAATTGAGAATTAAACTCTGATAAAATTAGGGAGATGAACACCAACTGATCTGAACCCTACACTATAAAGAAAATGCCAAAACGTGTACCTTTTCCCATCAACGGACCGTTATAGTAACACCAAGGCATTTATGCATTCGGCCGGCGACCAAAAATATATATCAACTAGCATCTGTGTGGAGTATGAGGGAGGGAAGGAGGCGTAAATAAGACACACACGGCGATTATTGTTTGACAAAAGCACTGAGAGTTTGTGTTTATATATGCAGAGAGGTAGAACGAGGATTGAAACCAATCCGAACTATGGCAGCTTGACACTGATGAATGGTTGTGATAACATGACCGTATTACACGTCACAGGCGCGTAGGAATACCATTAATTCAACAGTTGGTGATAGCTGATTGGCTGAGCACTTTCGTCTGGAAACAATATGTATTCGGAAGTTTCCGTGTAATTCTACGGACAATAACGTATGATGTTCCAACAAGCTACTGGGTTGCATTTCTAGCCTATATGCTTATAGATCATATGCATCTTTATATATTGCATCTGATTATGATAACTGATTGAATATTGATTAAAAAACAAAAAAATACTTATTTTAAATAGCGTTAAATGTCCTATACTGGGAACCCCTTGTAGCTTTGTCGCTCAATCCAGCGGTTGCGAGTTGGAACCAAGGCACGGCAAACATCCATTGGGACGTTTGACAAAGCTCAATGCGCTAAGCGTCATTCGTCTTCCACTAATAGTCTAAGTGTTTGCATGTGGCTAAGAAGTTAGATGCTTGGACAACTGATGTGTGGATAAGTGGTGTGAGAATGCAGGGAAACACATGTTAGGTGAACTGGTCCCGATGATATTACTAAACACAATTGGAAAAGGTGAAGAACCCAATTAAACAATTATACATCTACTACAGTTATAGAACGTTTAACTTGTCAAAAGTAACGATATTGTCTATTTATATAAGATCAGGCGATTTGGGATTGTGTTGGGAGTGTTTCACGCCGCTATCAACACATATAGTATACATGTCCGGGGCGATTCATGGGTAAGTCACCAGTACTACTGATCCATTAATCCTGACACTAGCCAGTCATGCTTCATGCTAATCCCACAACTATCCGCTTAAGCATTTATTCCCCATTCTTTGAAAACGCTTGATAACAATGATATTATTTTCGACAAACCAATGTATGATTACTGAAGTAAAAACTTTGTGAACAAATGCAAAAATTGCTCATTATTGTCAAAATACTTTTATGACACGTTGTCTATATAACTGTTTCCGCGTAAAACTGTTTATATACCAACAGTCTACCAATATGTTGTAAATATCCAAAGTAAAATATTAAAACACCGGCTTTCTCTTCAATCCTCATGTTTTACACCGTTTTCAACAATACTTTTTATTATAACACATGGTGTTTCTTGATTAGGTTACGGGAATTGCTGTTCCGTGTAGCCTGACATCAGCCACTCAGTCGTTATTCTAACCCCATACCGTTGAGAGTCGTTATTCTAACCCCATACCGTTGAGCGCCATCAAGGGTGGGGCATTTCTACCACGTCTCAAGTCTTTAGTTTGAATCGGCCGGGGATTGAATCCGTTATGGACGCTCTACCACTTCACCACCATGGCGCGTCCCTCATTGTTGTGTTTGTAATTCATGTGAATACAACATGACTTGAATGGCGATTGATTTGGGTTTAATGCCTCTTTCAACGGCATTTCATATATAACTTGGCGGCCAATTCACCCATTGGGTGTTTCCTGACTTAGATAACTCTAAAATGCCAAAACTCAGGAAATAGGCTCAACAAAGTTCACATCTTGACGGACCATCAAATCAAGCGATGCGCTGATTTCAGTTACAAACTTTTGGGGGCATAATAATGTATGCGACAACCATCAAACCAAGCGATGCGCTGATTTCAGTTACAAACTTTTGGGGGCATAACAATGTATGCGACTTCGTACAGACGTCCATTCGGAACAATAAGCAGTACATGTATTACATAATTTACATTCATGTATTTTTTAAAAACTTTTGGTATGCAAGCGACCTACAACACTGAGGCATTCGGAGCAATAAGCAAATACGCAGTACATGTATTTCATTCAAGTTTTTTATTTATAGTATGTGTGTGTTATAATAAATACTGACATGTATAGTAACAAACAGTTTAATCACAATCATATAAACACCCTGACAAACTTAACAAGCACTTACACTTATCTCTTTCCCTTATATAGACGCTTTCTGACGCCTCTGCTGCAGACGGCTTTTTGAAAACATAGTGACAAAAGGAGAAATTGCACAAAACGTGCAATTTCTCATTTTGTCACAATGTATTCCACGTTTTGTCATAGGTTATCCTTTCATTTATGGAAATTGTCCATGTTTTGTTAAAATACGTTCAAAGTCGTCTGCTGCAGAAATGTCGTATGAGGTAAACGGGTAAATGGATGTGTCCAGCTTTATTATTGGGAGTAGTCTATATCCAATTTTCGAATAATTAATTAATTACATTCATGGCAAATATGTTGAATTATGAAGCCATCAGTATCGAGCATGGTCAGATGTCGCGTGTGCGCCGGCTGACAAGCCCTATACTACCTATACGCACAAGAGAAAGTTGATGCAACGCATCAATGTCGCCGGAAAAGCCTGCATACATTTATTTTTTAACACACATACTTTCTTCACTTTCATTAGTAAACATACACATGCTTTTATTAAGGACTATAATTACAGGATTGTTGAATTCCACATACAAATTTCAGGATGTCTTTTGGTCGGGATATTGGATGTTTTGTATTTGTCAATAAAACCACAACACATACAGTTTGGGATTTAAATCTACATGCAATAAAAAGCTGTTTAACCCGTTCCATGTCTGAAGCAACATTGAACACCTTTAAAACATTGAGACAACGGTTGAATTACTGAAAACATGAACTTCTTGCTTTTTTTATACTAATTATGATAAGTATTTCACAGATGTTAAAATGTATCCTCATTTATGTTTAAAAAGTACAATACTCTTGAAACACCATTTCCGCTAAATTGTTTATTTCATATACAATGTATGTATGGCGCAAGAGAAATGCCAGTTGCGAGTCCCATTACTATTTAAAACGTGGCAAGTATAAAAATTAATTGGGGCGAAAGACCAGACTTTTTATTTCTAAAATTTCTAAAATTATTGTTTATCAGAGTTTGTTCTTTTCTTAATTTGTTTCAAGCCAAATAAACATTACAGTGCACATATATTTAATCATTAAAGTGTGTAATATTAGCTATATATATGTTATATAAAGTGTTTGAGCATTCTTTCGAAATGTTGACTCGTTTCGTGACGTATAAGAAATCAATTTACTCGTCAATGTCATGGAAGCGTTTTTCTAAGTTTACATATTTCTTTCAGTTACTTCCCTTTATATTTTGGCAATATGAAACTAGGTCACGAACTGAGAAGAAAGCGTTTGACGCTCACGACCGATAAACATGCTTATATTTGAGACATATTAAGACATATTTACAAATATTTCTTATTTTTGTTGTGTTACCAGTTTATGTTGATACTTATCAAAAATAAAAAATATATATTGATCACTAGCTTCTTCATATCGAAATGCGCATGCGCGAAAATCGATGATAAGGGTCACGAAACTAGGACACAATAGGAAACTTTATTTAGCTTAGAAACAATTTATATTTTAGATAAACATGGATTAACATTATTAAATGAAGTGCGCATAAATCAAGACATCTCTTTGAATATGAAAATAACATTCAGTGATTAAAAGGATCATTCGACGTGATTTTTATCTCGATATTGACAGGAATCCGCTGTGGTCGAGTGGTTAGCGTCGGGGTTTTCGAAACAGGGTGTCGCTGGTTCGATTCCCAGTCGCGGCAATTCGGTCATGGTGGAGTGCCCTTGGGCAAGGCACATTTTCTAGCCTAGTACTGGTTTGTTTACCCAGGGATAATGAATAATTAACTTTAATTGCGCGCTAACATTCATTCATCTCGATATTGACACATAACAGTCTGCAGCAAGTCTAACAGGCACTCTTTTGTCTTTGCAAATAAGACACAAAAAAACATAAATGCTAGTCAAAATAAAGAAACTGCATATACTTTAAACATCGGATTATTTATTTCATAGTAGATGTGTCAGAACTAAGTGTTTTTAAACAAACGCAATTGTAAAATGTTCAAAACATTTAAATGTGTTTCTTTCAAATATTAACTCGCCCTCCCCTGTCATTTCCGAAAAGCTATTCAAAATTATAAGTCGCGGAAAATCAAAGCACTCAAAGTGCTGTCAGCAAGGGGCTAAACGCAGATCAAGGAATACATTAGGACAAGGATTTGTTGGATGCACACTATTGTATACACATAATGGAGGTCTATCGCAAAAACTTTATTTTGACTGGCGGTATTCCACAAAGGTCGTTGCATAACTTACACACTCATTAATGCAATAATCACAATGCATGCAATATCAAAATCATAAGAAGACTAGATTCCAGTCAGAAAATGATGAGTGTCTTCGGATTTCAGCTACTACAGCATTTGGCTCTAACAAGCCCCTTGCTTAAACTAAACGTTGCGCATCTATCTTGGTATGTATATATATATATATATATATATAAATCGAGCAATCTGATCAAATTGGATGGTGGTTGTATAAATAATTTATGAAACGCCATGCGACTAATCAGTAAATAAATGGAGAGAGTACTGTCCCTTGGAAAATGGCGCACGTGCTAAACTAGCTCTCGACATATCTTTCTGTTGAAAAGAAGAAAATGGGTGTAGATATAAGTGTTTATCGTTGTAGAATTGGTACGTTCTGTATACCAATTAAACGCAGGGATACATGGTCAGGTATAAGTGTACGGGGGAAAACCGTGAGTATGACTCTCCGACTAGCAGTGTTGATGCTAGTGCTGCTGACCTTGGGTGGGGATGTCGAGGAAAATCCCGGGCCAGATAAAGCTAATACGAATGCCGTGACAAGTAGCCGTCGACAAAATGCAAATGCTCAACATGATTCTTCTCCAGTTATTACAAGGTCTGCCAACGTTAGTTCAACTGGGACTAACATGAAGAAAACTACGAATAAGCAGACAACTCTGTCATATGCACAGGTGTCTGCTTCGCCGAGAAATATATCACACGACGTACAGGCAAACCGCTTCATCTTAGAGCACAGCAACATCAACATCGCACAGATTTACCTCGAACAAAACAAAGTAAGTCAGCCGATAGTCAAGAGGCCTCCTCATCCCCGCAAAGGACGCAATTAGAACTAAGAAATAACGACCAACCACCCATAGAAAAGAGAACGACCCGGCAAACGAGATTAAACATTGGGGAAAAGGGAGAGGTTAGTGTTTCGGATTCAGACTCGAACAATAATTTATCTGATTTGATTTTATCGCTCAAGCATGACATGAATAGTAATATGTACTCTATAAACAACCAATTGTCTACTATAACAACAACAATGTCAAACTTGACCGATAAATTGACCGATGTTGTAAGTACATGTGAATCACTGAAGCAGGACAATATTAAATTGCAGCAGAGCAATATCATTCTCCAAAGCAAAGTTGATCATTTGGAAATTAACATAGACCACTTAGAAAACCAATCACGAAGATCGAACCTACTATTTGATTGAATCGAGGGATCCTCTCACGAGACATGGGACATAAGTGAAAGTAAGGTACGTGATGTGCTGAAATATGATCTCCAATTACAGGATACAGATCAAATAAGAATCGAAAGGGCTCATCGTCTGAGACGTAAAGGGAAAAGCGAAAAACCAACAATCATCGTTAAGTTCACCAGTTTTAAAGATAAACAAATGATCCTTATTGCTGCAAAGGAAAGCTTGTCTCGTGAGTCCGGTATTATTATCAAGGAAGATTATTCGCAGAGGATCCGTAAACATCGTTACGAATTAGGAAAACGCATGGTAGAAGCCAGACAGAACAACCAGTTCGCCTCTGTGTCATATGATAAGTTAATAATTGATGGTAATGTCTACAAATATAATGAAAAGGATGATAGTGTTGTGCTGGTGAGTAAGAGTAAAAATAGTAAACAATCACCACGTGGAGATCCACATGGTAATGTTTATCATAGTGAATCAGCCAATCAGGAAGGAGATACTTTATTATCTGCGCATATTAATGAGGACGAGAACCCATCTTCCAATCATTCACGTGACGACTCACCCGTTGAAGAACGAGAGGACAGCGCACGTGCACATTGATATTCAGGTCAACGCCCAATTGTGTACTCAAACACTATAAACAGGTTAAACACAGTTTCGTGGAATATAACAGGTCTAAAAAAGCATGTGTATAACATTGATCTTAAAACGTTTCTCTCTACATTTGATATTATTCATTTATCTGAAACTTGGAGCGATAAGAAATCAGAATTTGATAATTTTTTGTCTGATTATATTTGTTTTGATATTGTTAGGACTAAGATAAATCATGCATTTCGAAACAGTGGCGGTATCTCTGTATTTATCAAAAACAGCACATTTAGAACAATGTTTCGTTGTAGAATACACGAGGAATTTTCTGAAAGTATTGTTTTTTTTGCTTAGAAACGACATTTTTGAAACAATGCAAAAACAAAGTATAATGATATTTGTGTATATTTCACCTGAGGGTTCATTTATTTATGAAAATGGTAGCTTGAATGGTATAGACATATTTTGTGATCACTTAATTGAGTTAAGAAATGAATACCGAGATTGTCTTTTCTTTTTGGCAGGAGATTTTAATGCACGGACCAAAGACTTTTTAGATTACATACCAGATGACTCTCTAGATTTCATTTTTGGTGAAACTTCTTACTCGGCAGACAGTTTTTCACTTCCAAGAAGTAACAAAGATATGAAGCATAATGGATTTGGGAAATATCTTGTTGAACTTTGCTGTACTATGAATATTCATATTTTAAATGGGCGTATATGCCAAGATAAAGAGGGTAATATCACGTGTACTTCTTGTAAGGGAGCGTCTGTTGTGGATTATTGTATTGCATCTACAGATTTGTTCCCATTTGTTACTGATTTTGAAATCCTTGACAGAGATGACTCGGATCACTTTCCAATTAAATGTACCTTAGAGTTTCCAAGCAATATAGCTGTAACAAACAAAGGCCTATTACACAGTAATCAGAACACAGATGGCGATCAATTGAACAACCTAAATAAGTTTTTCTGGAACGAAAGCAAACCCGATCTCTTTGTTTCAACCTTTACAATCAAATTTAACTTAACATATGATACTTTAACTACTTTGATTAAAAGTAATGTGAATGAGATGGTTTCAGTATTAAACCAGTTATATACATCTACAGCCCAGGAATTAGGTTTGAAAGTTAAACATAAAACATATTTTACAGGTAATAATAATAACCAACCTTCATGGTGGGACAGTGAATGTGATCATTTGAAATGTAATAAATACTCTTCGTTAAAGGCATTCAGAAAAAGTAATAAACAGGAAGATCTGAAATTGTATAAAGACAATAAAAAGATTTTTAAGGATAAGTGCAAAAATAAACAGAACACTGCCAAGCATAACTGTAAAATGAAATTGATTAATGCTAGAACAAACCCTCGCAAATTCTGGAATTTAATAAAAAATAATAATGGCAAAACCAAACATAACCCCAATATTTCAGAGTCTATTTGGGTAAATCATTTCTCTTCTCTTTAAGAGGAAATGGCACATTTCATTACAATATTGATGAACTTAATGTGAAGTAATATTTTAAATGATGAAATATCTACAAAAGAGACATACGAAGCTATTTGCAAAATTAACCATAACAAAGCATCAGGTTGCGACGGTATATTAGGTAATTTTATAACTAATACTAAAAGTGTTGTAACCTCTACTTTAACCAAACTATTCAATTACATATTGATGACGGGACAAATGCCACATGAGTGGTCTGAGAGTATTATCTGCCCAATACATAAATCTGGTCAGATAAATGTCCAAATAATTACAGAGGAATATCTCTCGTTAATTTTATGTGCAAAGTGTTTGCCTCCATTTTAAATAATCGATTATGTAAATGGGTATTAATAAACAATCACATTGATGAATCTCAAGCCGGATTTCGTTATTCTCCAATAGATAATATGTTCACTTTGCATGCTATGATACAACAATATTTATCGAAAAAAGGCGGACGTATGTATCTATCATATTCAATGATTATGAAAAAGCATTCGATAATGCTTCACATAAAGCCTTGTTTAAAACTTTAGCACGTAAACGAATATCTGGTAAATTTCTGAAAATACTTGAACATTTACAAGATTAACAACTCTTGCGTCAAAGTCGACGATGCCCGTACTAGTTACTTCCCTTGTTAGAAAGGAAAACGACAGGGAGATTTAAGCTCGCCAATGATTTTCGATTTATTTACAAATGATATTTGTGCATATGTCATGGAAAAATGTAACTCATGTATCCTCGTAACCACTTATTGTGACTAATTGGACCCAACTGGTTACACTAGTCACAAAATGATTACTGGTCATTGGGCCCAGCTGGTTACATATGTCACACAATGATTACTGGTCATTGGGCCCAGATGGTTACATAAGGCACACAATGATTACTGGTCATTAGGTCCAGCTGGTTACACTAGTCACATAATGATAACTAGTCATTGGGCCCTGCTGGTTACATAAGTCACAAAATGATTACTGGTCATTGGGCCCAGCTGGTTACATATGTCACACAATGATTACTGGTCATTGGGCCCAG
>JAUELF010244492.1:0-12322 GCA_031471495.1 Clinocardium nuttallii | reverse complement strand
CTGTATTAACCTTGAATACATGAACGTAAAGTGTTTGTTGAATCAAAGCACTGACACTGCTCATGCAGATTACATTCGGACTGTGGATTTACCGATCCCAAAAGTCTAACTTGAACAATTTTCAATAGCACTTTGTTATGTCCATATATTAAAGGATAAAGGAGTTGAACGTAGAATACTGTGCACACAGTATGTTGGTCTATCGATATACTAAAACTTGACATACATACACGCATCTGCTATCTGGATAGTTTCTGCTTAGCACACATCCTGGTTTACAGTGGATTTTAGCCGTCTTTTATATATGCAATTAACACAAATACATGTCAAATCAAAATCACAATTGCCTAACAATTGATAAATATATTGAGAGTCCAATTCTACTATTAAAGTTGAAATAAAATCCTGTGTTATCTACTTTTTCTTCAGAGTGATATAACTGATATAATGTTAAAAGTGACGTAAAACATCAAACAATCGAATTAATTTAATTTATTTAAGGTTTCGCAACGCATATGTGAAAAGTTTTCAATGCATTGATTTTGATTTCATTTTAAATTCCTGTATTTTGAGGGAGTTTGCTGCAAGACAAACATGAAAAATATTAAAATATTTTTATTAAAAAAAAAAAAAAGATCTGCCCAGACCGGAATCAAACCCTGGTCTCCCGCGTGACCAGCGAATGTGCTAACCGTTAGTTACATTAGCCGGTCTATGCCATTAAATCGAGTTTATTTATGAACTCATAAAAAATAGACAAACGTTGCTTAATCATTAATGTTTGCCTAACTTAAGTAAAACAACAAGCTGAAAGACGGGATTCGAAAAGCCAAGCCCGAAGCAGATAGGAAAATTGTTTTTAGACAAGTATAGCATGCAACACCTGAAGAACACATGTACAGTCTTAAAATATTTTAGCGAAATTCAAAGTAAATTATACGAGCAAGGCAAACTTACCAACGTCGATCAGAAAGACACCATTTTGTTTATTCATTAAAAATGTAAACAAAATTGCAATTTGCGATCTTATGTAAAGCCATTAGTGTACTCATTGACGTTTCACATGGTGCATACCTAATCATTTCTTTATACAAATAGTAATGTACTACCATGAATCCATACAGGTTTATCGTTGTTTTGTTGATTTGATTTCTTTGTTAAAATAATTTATTTTTTGCATCGCATAATTAATTTTAAATCTTAAATTGAATTATAAAAATACATATACAACTAAAACATATTGCTGTGAATAAATATTTTCAATGAAAAATGGAACTATATTTTAGGTGTAAGATTGTCGTTAAATGTCCTTTGGTTACTTTCTGCAGACTGGAGGGATAAAACAAAGAATATTTTAAGGCGGTTATAGGGAAAGAAGACAGGGGTATTGGTAAGTACCTCTGTGTATATGAATTTCTAGAAGTACATGTTTGTATAAATACACACATGTCGCAATTTAGCTTGTAGTTTATCTCTAATAGATTTTTATTTTTTGTCAACAAACTTACGTCAATAGAAATGAAATTAATTAAGCGAAACAATGTAAACAAGTATGGGAACACGTTTTCACCATATTTAACAAACTCACTATATAGAAACTTTCACATTGATATAACTTGGTATGAATTGAAATTTGCTTACAATAACAGTGGGTAAATTTTAAAAGGAGAGAAATACTGTCCGGAAACACTGTGGTCGTAACAGTTGTTAAGCCGCCAAACAAAAAGAAATCGCAATTTTAACTTCTGAAGATTGTGTAAATAATTTAAGTATCAAAACAGAGAAAGGGGGGCAGTTTCGGCCGTATCAACTTGTTAGAAGTGAGACCAATTTAATAATAACTAAGTTTGTTGTAAAACGAATCCTCGTGTATGTTGACAAGAACTCAAAACTCAGGGAAATCCAGCTGTAACTGTTATATGTGATGGTGGCTGGTCCAACAAAAAAAACCACACACACATTCTTATAATGCACATGGCGAATAGGGTGTTATCTTTGGGGCAGAAACAAAGAAACTGATATACATTTGGGTCGCAAATAAGTATTGTGTCATATGTGTAAGGGCGAAAAATAAAGGAGTGCCATCAAAAGAACTTGATTGTTACAAGAATTGGTATGAAAGTTCTTAGGCAATGGAGTCTCATATTCTTCTAGCCGGGCCTTTAGAGGCTGAATCCTCGCATGGTGTGAGATACACATACATATGATCGCAAATGGGACAGCCCTGCGTGTCCCAAACTCCAAGAAAATGTTCCTGGTGGGGTAGACACAGTACCAAACTTGAATGTGCTAACCACACATACAAATGCCTAATATCAAATTTAGAAAAGCTAGTTGCAGGGAAGCCACACTACAAGGGAAAGGGTAAACTAATCAAAGTGAACAGAGTTAGATTGACAACAGCTGTGCGCTGTGCAATAAAGCTGAGATCAAAGGACACACATGTAAATTAGCTTCAAAAAGACATTATCAA
Source organism: Clinocardium nuttallii (assembly GCA_031471495.1). NCBI lineage: Eukaryota > Metazoa > Mollusca > Bivalvia > Cardiida > Cardiidae > Clinocardium > Clinocardium nuttallii. The sequence goes on along the minus strand of JAUELF010244492.1, from coordinate 9,849 downwards.
TTCAGTGTACCGTGTTTTAGGTATTCATGAACGTTGAAGCATTATTTGTAAGAAGAAGGAACAAGTCAGTGCCGGTGACAAAGATGATGGTGATGATGACAATGATGATAATAAGAATTATATTTGAAAGTCAGGATGAATATTTGAAAATGCCTTATGGCAAGGAAATGTAGAGTTCAAGGCATGTAGCCAAACAAATATGTACAAAAGAACAAATCAAATATTTAATACAAGATGTATTCTGAATCCAACAGCTGCAAAGAGTTATAGACTGATTGGAAATTTCACCACTAATCTGTGTGAAAGTTTGATGTCCATAAGGGCAAGATTTAATGGGGATAACTTTTCAACATACGTTCTAGGGGATCATGACATGCACGTTGTTTTTGTGTGCCCTCATATAGAATGCAGGAGTTGAATGGCCTCCAGGGCAACATTGGTTTGAAGCCGTGCGAAGGTAAGCAAACGTGTTGATGGCCAATGCCAAATGTGAGCTAAACCAGAAAGTAATTAAGACATTAAGAAGGAAGCGTACATTAGAAAACGTGAGAGAAAACCAATCAAAATAGGCTAAAATGGATTATGGGAGCAATATGGATGATTCTCCGGATGTTTCGCAAGAAAAACTTGACAAAATATGCCAAACATTCCTGCAAAAAACATGTGATGAAAAACCCTAAAGAAATTTCAAACATTCAGTGAACAACAACATATCAATCATATTCAGAAACATGGAAAAAGGAAAGACATATCAGACTGACTAGCTCAAATGTTGGAAAGGTTATATCAAGCAGACCATGCAACACATCAACAGTAAAAACAGCCTTTACAGTAAATTTCATGCAAATATTCATACAATAAGAAGACTGGCAAGAACAAAACACTGTAATAGAATATAAAAACATAAAAAGGAATGTGGAAAATTATAAGGCTGCCCTTCATTTATGCAATTTGTTTGGAGCATCACCAGATGGCATTGTTAAACTAAATTCCTCTGAAACAACAGGTATTTGATAATTGATGCAAACCAATATCCATTTGATTAAAGAGGCTGTGAAAATAGTGCCAAACTTTTGTCTTGAAAACTTCGAAGGAAAGTTAAGGCTAAAAAACCCGCATGAATTTTACTTTCAAATTTAGGGACAATTAAATATACTTGATGTAGAGTGGTGTGACTTTGTTGTGCGCAGGACAAACACATATGATATTCATATTGAAATAACAAAAAGAGATTCGACAAACAAAATGTTACCATAACTAAAAAGCTTCTATATGAAGTTTATATTGTCAAAATAAGCACTTTCAAGATATGGGACATACACTGGAATCAGACAACATAATAAACCATGGGTATGTTAACTGTAAAGATAAAGCATTTCATATGTCAATTTTCTCAAAATTTTATTTTAAACAGTTAAATATTATTAATAAAAACACGTTTTCAAATTATTGAAATAAATATACTTTGATTTATACTAATTTACTACATTTGTCTGCAGATTTTGTCAAAGTTTTCTGCTGCAGATTTGTTGTAGCTGGGAAAAGTGTTTAAATAACATTTAGTGGTTGGATTACTGACATGTATTGAAAGTAAATAATACACTTTTCCAGATAAAGACATAACTGACATCTCCGCAGTAGAATGCTTTTAAAAACATTGTGACAAAAAGAACAAATGTCTGAGCATGAGCAATTTAACCCTTTATCACAATGGTTTTCTATTTATTTAATATGTGTTCAATCGTTTATAGAGAATTTTGAAAATGTGTAGAATAGATGTAAGCAACGTCCTCTGCTGCAAATCAGTTGTATGATGGAAAGAGTTAATATATCAATGTGTATGTTTTTTCAGTTCAATGAGCTGCCTGTTAAACAGTGGATTGCATGTGTTTAGACTGACAAATTAAGAGGTTTCCAATTATCAACATCGAAGCCAACACATGCGAACACCAGAAACCAGGTCCTTCTATTCTAATGAAAACAAGAAGCTTACCAAGGTGATGATATATATTAAATTTTGAATATATATAGCAGCATTTATACACATTTGAAGGGCTTTGTTTGATTGGAGTTTAAACCCCAGTTAGAACAATTTACAGTCATATCATGCCGTCAAGTTCACCCATTCATATGTTGCCTGGCTATCTCACACCAGTAGTCCACACAACAATCTTTCCAAGCAACTGGTTGTTTTTACACATAGACTGTTAGCACATTGGTTGAAGATGATTGACGCTAATAACAATGACTTTTGAAAAACATCGGAAAGAATATTGGCCGAGCTTGGGTTTAAACTTACAACCCATGTATTGTAAGCCCGCGTGATGTCCGACTGAGATACTAAAGCTATGCTTCACACATTTTAAAGGGCATTTAAGAGGTTCTCTGTTAAGTTAATCTCTTGTATAGTTTTGAAGTTGTGCTCCAGATAAAGTGGACCTACAGACAGACTGTTCAAATAATAATGAAACACTTTACAAATTCATTTTATACTTACAGCTAATCGCATCATGTAACATATCCGGTCGATGCAAATCAGTAAAATGTGTTGGCCGAGAAATTTCACACACATGGATTATTGACGAGAAGAAGAAGACAAGCAAATGGTACACTTGAACAGTGCTTGATGTCATAGCAGGTATTTTATGTGTTTTTGCAGGGCTGTCTATCTTAGAGGTTACAAGTTATGTATTTTTAACTTAGATATTTTCATTTGCAACTTTAAATTTAGAATAAATATGGTGTGTGAACAATAACTTTTGAAAAAATGACAAATTTAAATAGAATGTGTTACATTGTCCAATGGCAAGTTCACTCTTGATCAAAAGTTGCTTGTGGTATATACTATTTACTGAACAATTATGCTTTTATTTGTCTTTTATACAAAACAGAAGCACTGCTACTTATTTTCAAAATGAAATTTTATAACGTTATTTTGAACACTAAAATGCTATTTGAATATTCACTTTAAAAGGGAGATAACATTAAGTGTGCCCTCCCTTGTATACCATACTTTTCATTTGGAGCTACTCTATAAAACTTGTAAACAATCATAGATGTCAAATTTTAACTTTTTTTGAAAGGTGATTAAGTATATTTTTACTATTTGTTCAAGATTGATATTCAAAGAGATTGTTATAGAGAGTCTGACTGAGGCTGTGAATTTAGACAACAGTGAGAAAATATGAAGTTTGAGCTCCCAACAAAAAGTCTATGATCAAGGCGAGAAATTTGAATATATGTCTCCTTTATTTCATGTTTGTAATGAAATGTATAGTTCATTTGGTTTCTAAATGATATATTCAGCTAACAAAACAAGTTCTAAGTCAGAAAACGATTGCACTTTTATGAAATTAAAAATCCACATACCCCACCGCTTTAACTCCATTTCGACAAATGACACCCCTTAAGTGACATACACTGTCTACATGTTTGACATAGGAAAGGCACTATTATTCATTGATATTTTAATGACTTATTATTCTTTGATTCATTGCTAAGAGAATACTTTTAGTTTTTGAAATATTGATAACCATACTGTTTTCATCACACCAGCATTGGATGTTGTTAACGTTTGTAGAAATATCGCTTTCAATTGTATGACATATGGGGATGTCATTTGAAGGGTTGCATCATCAGCAAATAAATCTAACGAAGACAGTGTGACATGACAATATAGGTCATTCTCTTACATCAAGAACAATAGATGACCTTTCACAGAGCCTTGAGGAACGCCATTTTTTATTTTTTCTGAAGGGTATTATGGTTGTCCAGACTGAACATTTTACTAAAATCTAAAAATAAAAAATTCTGTAAGGTTCCCCTCATCTATTTCTCTGAGCCATAACTCTTGACATCTGTGTCAGAGATGTTTGGCAGGAATGTTGTTTTCTTAACCTTGTCCTCAATTAAGCAACTCAAAGGAATTAATAGATTTGTGATCATACTGATGCAACATGCTTTTCATATATTTTAGATAATGTTGGAAAAATAGAAATAGGTCTATAACTTCCAGGGTCAGTATTTATCCCCTTTGTAAAAATGGTAGTTACTTTTGCAATTTTTAATTTGTCTGGAAACGTGCATTCAAGAATGCTTCGATTTATTAAATAAGCAACAGGTTTGCATATAACATGGGCGGCAATTTTCAATAAGTATGGCCCAAGAGTGTCAACCCCAGCGAATTTGTTAATATATAATTTGTTTACTAATCTGTATACTTCATGTTCATGTATGCATTTTATTTGCAAGTAGGTATCAATTGGACGTGTTGTGTTTGAATGTTTGGAGAAATTTCAATGTAATTTTGCTAGTTCTTTGGAATTATTCATTTTTGAATGACACACTGGTAAAATAAGAATTAAACATATTAGCTATCTTCTCGGAAATTCCAACTTTTTCATCTGCAGACGGTAACACATTTGGAGTATTTTTCCCTGTCTTCCATGTATCAGTAGTGTTTTTAATTTGAGCAAAAGGATTAGTATTTTCATTTTGCATTTCTAATTAACGATTGGACATTTTTACGCCATATTTTAAAACTATCTATATCTTTTAATTTTTGAAATATATCCCTTTTATATCTTGCCTCATTTATTAGATTTATTAGCGAATTGAGCTGAAAATGATGTGGCAAAGAAAGAAATGGCTCATTATCGACGATTTCTCCTTTCGCCACAATGTTCTCAAATGCGTTATCTGTAAAGGCGACAGAACGCGTCTGTGTATTAGAATGGATTAACCCCATCGTGCTTCAATGGACTGTTTACAGGACCGTTTTCTGGTGTAGAGGGGCTTGGGTTCGATCCCTGGCTGGGTCATACCACATACTTTAAAAATGGTAGTTATTGCTTTGCCTCCTTGGCGCTCAGCTTTGGTGGGTTAGCATGTCAATTGATTCGCTGGTGTAAGGGAAAAATATGGTACAGTGCTTAGTAATGGTAACTTACCAAGGGAAAGCCGTGATATAACTGACAAATTGTTGTTTACGACGAAAAAAATACACAAAAAAAAAGTAGAAGCTATTAACGAAATCAAACCTCTGGAATAATAACCTGATATGTTTTTTCGCTCATAGGTAACAGCTGTGAGAATTATTTTTACAATAACCCTTTCCTACTTGTTTTTACGCATATGCAGCTTATACTTTTTACTGTTCTAAAGTTGGAGCCGAGCCCAATTAGCTCAGTCGGTAGCGACGAGGGCTGTCAATATAGGGGTCGTGAGTTCGAACCCCGACTCGGCCAACATTATTTAATACATTTGACAAAAGTCAATGCGACATGCGTCATTTGTTTTTCACCAATGCGCTTAGTCTATGTGGAAAAGCAGCCAGTTGCTTGGAAAGAATGTTGTGTGTTGTACTGGTGTGAGAAAACCAGGAAACACGTGCGTAGGTGAACTGGCCGCCGTGATATGACTGAGAAATTGTTAAAAACGGCGTTAAATCTAAAGTTGGATGCTGTATCAGCTTCAATTATTTGTTTGGTAAATTTCCCAATACAATCTAAACAATCACTTTTCTATGGTTTCCTATGTTTGTGTTGTCCAGTACTTACAAAACTTTAATGTCCACGCTCTAAAAGTGGGATTGAAGTACCAAAACGCAAACTATTCCATTATTCAACAGATATTAAGTTTGAGGAATTATTATTTACTGAGGATAAGTACATTGTGTCAATCAATACATGTGTCATTTCCTAATTGTTTCTCTGTATCTCTCTTATTTACATTGAATATGTGCTTTGTCTTTTCTTACTTATTACTGTCACAATGGTTGTTGAGCCTTCTCGCGCAATTTTTAAACAAAACTGCCAGACTCGAAAGGCAAATTTCTTTCAAAACATAACATTTCTTCACACACAATCACCTACTGTTATATAAAATATTAATTAATAGATTTCAAGTCAAATTTAAGAGAATGGCCTTTCCTAAGTCGAGAGAACTTGTGGCCAGACCCTTTTGCCAATATATAATTTGTTTACTGTGTATAAATATATTATTTGGTTAAATTTCACATGTTGTTTTTCGGCAATAAAATATGTTAGTTACCATATACATGTGGGAAAAGAAAACTACACTTTATATCGGATTTTACTAGTAATGCAACTACATTATATTTCAAATATGTTATTGTTTTTAGGTCTGCAACCCATTCACATACAATGCTATACAGTAAAATAATCATAACATCATTGTGTTGTTGCCATTCATACAGATAATCATACGTTCTAACTCAAAATTTCTTTTTCTCGTTGCATAACATATATGAACATAGCTAGATTCCTAACTATGACCCGGTTCTCACTTGTCATCAGGATATAAAACTTATTCAAATTAGAGAAAAAGTGTGGAACTTTTTCTTTATATACTATGACTATGACGAAGATCATTATAAAGTGGACAAATAAGAATCAAATGGAATTCACATTCACTATCAACATTATAATATAAACAGTATCTTGAATCCCTTTCAATGCCTAGATGTCGCCAATTTTCAATCATAAGACAATGAGCCGAGGCTCTTACTGCTACCAAACTTTTCCTGAATATTGTAATATCAACTAATGTCAAGTAAGCCTCAGACGAGAAATCAGGTTTAAAGTAACTATACTATTCAAGTTTTCTTTTTACTGGTATCACAATATTCATGCAATGTTTAAATAAATTAATCTTTCAGTCTACTTGTGTAAGCTAAAGGAAATTGCTTAGAATTTCTGACGGACTGACATAGCCAAAACCATTTTTATACAAATTATTTCTTAAGTGGTCACCCAATATATCCGTTTTCATCAAACAGTTTAAGTATATAATAACATGTTTTTACATATCGTTCATTTGATACATTATTAATTTTTAATCTATATTTAATGCATATATTTAAAGCTTCAATGTATAAAGGATATCTTCAACTGTCTTACTTTGTTTACATCGCTAAACGAAGCATTCATACAACGCTAACACACTAACAATTTTCTACCCTTTCTGTAGTTTCAATTTTATCAAGACCCAAATGTCTGAGCCATATAGGGTTATATAGGACTTACTTAAGTATCAAATAGTTTGAAAAAGGTTTGATATGATAATGTCAAAACATCTTCCTTTTTTTTTAACAAAGACTTCAATGCCTTTTTACCTTTACAAGCCAACTAAATGACAACTTCCTAGAAAACAATACACCAACATAACAATAGTGTACAATTTCAAATTGATTATTATACCAACATTCTTTTCTTGACAGTCGCCGACCATTTTTAAATACGACTGTATTCGTTTCCTGTTTGTTGACTTCCAGCTACGAATGTAGTGCATAAAACTACCGATGAAGGCCAACGACAGTATCACTTATTAAAGCAACGTTACCAGTAAACACGAGAGAAGATATTTCAGTAAGATCTAACATCAATACCAGCTTCAATGTTCTATACGATACTTTGGATATAAACGCTCTCGGTAATTCTTTTCATTGAACATAAACATACATTTTTCTAGCACAATCATTTCAATACAAAGTTATTTATTTGTAAAAATAGGCCACTGGCCAATAATACAGCAAATATACAGATATACAATAGAGAGTTGAGTATTAATATATACTTATTTACAATTTTAATCGAGTTATGTATTTTGTTATCGGATTGGTGCATCTTTTAGCGCAATTTAACTGAACTATAGTATGTGATCTTCTTAATACTTTCGCTTTTCATCTGGTTGTATTAACTTCTCATATATATATGTTCAAGTCATTGGTCACATTGAAAAAAGTGCATGGTATTCATGTTCAACTATTAAAATATATTTATAAACTAGACAATAACTACAAATGCGATTTTCCCTTTCAATATAAAAATGTCTTCCTAATTCTACGTTTAATTTCTGCATGGAGCATCGGAATTTTACAAACACCCTTCTTAAAACCGGAGTCATATCAACCAAGATATACGTAATCTCTTGATTCAACAAAGACTAAATATGTTTGTAAAGATCGAACATGTCAGCTATTTTCTTGTAAATACTGAAAGGACAAACAGACATTCTTTTTTTTAAAGATTTATAAATTACTCAACATTTTAGATATCTTGAGAGAACCAAGTATATCCTAAGCCGGACATGCACAGTAGGTTTTTAACCTTCGTTGCCCATTATAATCTACCGATTTTATCATTTGCATTCAGCATAAAAAAGCATTGAGTTTGGATATCGAATATTAGGCATAAGTAAAAGTTTCAACAATATTTTATTACTTTCGTTTCAAAGGTTAACTTCCACATTCTGATAAACCATGCTAGTTTATTGTGGCATTCACACCTATAAATTCACGGCAATATAGCAAATGGACATGTTCTATGATGTCTGTAAAATCAGCTCCCAAAACGTCTGATTCATAAGTAAGAATAGGTGTTATCATTCTATCAAAAAGGTAAAATATTCAGTATATAAAAATGTCTGCAATTACGGTGGTATGATTTCATGGTGTAAATTGTCTTTTATTTACCATGATCTGTTGGAGTTAACAGAAGACCCATATACTAATAGACTGTGCAACATCGTCAGCATTAATGAAACATTGTATGGGAGATATTGCATCCGTTATAAATATGCCAAAACAATTTTTCCTATAAAACAGGTAGATGGCTCTTGCATAAATAAGTTAAATAGTATTGTTCTGTTTACGTCCCCTTGCCGTGTACCCATAGTGCATGAAAAAGATTTAGAAATTATATTAACGGCACCTTTACTGCACTTCAGATTTGAGTATATTGATAACAACACATTAAACATTTCCCCCTGAAGTCCCTTTTGATACGGAGTCAATGCGACAAACCTGTATAATCTAAATTATATTGAACAACGAAGCACCGCGCACTTCGAAAGTAATTTGAATTCAATTCCAAGATAATTTGCCATTGCGTAATCTTATATTTCAAAACACTTGTTACATGAAAACGTGTTGCCCGATTTCGAAAATGGAAGAGTCATTATTTTATCATTAAATGTATTATATAATACTCTATTAATTTAGTTACTTATTTCATCATCATTGATTTACATGGTCTGTTGCTTCACGAACATAAATATAGTAACACAACCCGGGGTGTTTTGAGATTGTCCTAACACAAATTGTCCACTTCTGTAATATACTTTACTAGGATTCGGCTACTGAAATTCATATTCTTTAATTTCCCCCTTCTCAACTTAGACGTTCTCAGTTTCATCTTCATTGGTCCTGAAATAATAGAGTAATTCCTCAGAAACTAATGAGGGCCATTAAAATTGCGATTTTATGAAAAAGCAAATAAACATGAGCAACCACCAGCGATGACGGATCTCGTTGATGATGCGGACCGGACTCAGAGACCGGTCTAACATGATATAATGCCTTCTGTAAGGCAGTTATTCAACTTAAACCAATTATCAATTAATGCTTGAGCATGTTGAAACTTTGTCAGAGTGTTTGTCTTAGTGATTTCTAGGCCAAGTTCCAAACTGGGTCAAGTCCGATCAAACACTAGGTCACTAGGTCAAATTTAAGGAAAATCTTGTTAACACTATAGAAGCCACATTTTTGGCTTGAGCATGTTGAAACTTTGTCAGAGTGTTTGTCTTACTGATTTCTAGGCCATGTTTGAAACTGGGTCATGTCCGGTCAAAAACCAGGTCATTAGGTCAAATTTAAGGAAAATCATGTTAACACTCTGGAAGCCACATTGTTGGCTTGAGCATGTTGAACCTTTGTCAAAATGTTTGTCTTAGTAATATCTAGGCCAAGTTTGAAACTGGGTCATGGCCGGTCAAAAACTAGGTCACTAGGTCAAATTTAAGGTAAATCTTGTTAACACTCTGGAAGCC
>JAUELF010244481.1:0-12324 GCA_031471495.1 Clinocardium nuttallii | reverse complement strand
ATATTTTGTATTAAATAAATGTATTATGTATTCGAAATTATTGTCGTTGTTTGTTTTTGTTGAACTCACACCATAAAAACTGATTGACCGTGTGTAAGCTATACATCCAGTGTCCAAGTCGACTATGTATAAAGGGTCGAATACTATCCTTAATCTACACGTATGCGCGTGTCAGCCGTACATCCAGAGTCTAATTCCACGCTTTAACTATACGTATTCGTGTGTTATATACATCCAGGTTTCATTTAAACCCTTAAACTACACTTATTCGTGTGTCAGCTAAACATCCAGGGTCAAATTCCACTCTTAAACTACACGTATTCGTGTGTCAGCTATACATCCAGGGTCAAATTCCAACCTTAAACAACACGTATTCGTGTGTCAGCTATACATCCAGGGTCAAATTCCATCCTTAAACTACACGTATTCGTGTGTCAGCTTTACATCCAGGGTCAAATTCCATCCTTAAACTACACGTATTCGTGTATCAGCTATACATCAAGGGTCTAATTCCATCCTTAAACTACACGTATTCGTGTGTCAGCTATACATCCAGGGTCTAATTCCACCCTTAAACAACACGTATTCGTGTGTCAGCTATAGATAAATGGTCGAATTCGATCACTTAACTACACATAAATCGTCTATTATAAATGACGTATCATCGCGGGAAATTATCGGATTGTTGAATACCGGATAATTGAATACCGGATTGTTGAATACTGGATTTTTGATTAGACATATATGTATAGAGTCAATGGTTTTTACCCCTCTAAATCGTGAATTCAGTTTCGGTATTTACACTACATGCACATATCAATACGAACAGTTATACCCGACTCTCTAAATACCCTACTTAAACAACCTGACTTGTTTAAATGCCGACAGTCAGAGAGCAGAAACGATCCGAATCATGTCAATACCACGTTGTATAAATACACAATCATGTCAATACCACCTTGTATGAATAAACAATCATGTCAATACCACGTTGTATAAATAAACAATCATGTCAATACCACCTTGTATATAAATGTGTCGATCATAAACAATCATGTCAATACCACGCTGTATATAAATGTGACGATCATTTACAGACTGTAATACGAAGAAGAGATTACAGAGTAAGTAAGAGAGAGTTGTAATTTTGTAAATAATTAGTTTAGTGTGCCAGAAGCGAAACAAGAAAGCTACATGCAAATAATGTTCATCTTTGTGGTACATAAAGAGAAAGCTATGTCAATACTGTGATATTTAATTGATTAGTTATTGCCAGTATACGTTTATTTTAAAAACGAGATTTTGTACACGTTACCTACGCTGGAAGACACAAGCCAGGCGGTCGTAATGCTTACCCCGCATACATTAGCGCCATAGAGGACAGCCATTACTACTATATCTAAAGTCTTTGGCATGACCCGGTAGGGGATTCGCGTGTATGAGAAAACGGTACTATTTAATTACATCTCCATGTGTAACCTATTAATTCTTCATTGTTTAACCAAGGTTTCTATAACTGTTGATGCCACTGAACTGCCGCTATGCATTATATAAAATCATTTTGGAAAAATTGTTTCTAAAATTTACACTTCCAATTTTCTAGACAATGCATTTTACTCAGATGTGTCCATATATCATATTTCAGCTATCCTACAGGGTTTTAAAAGTTGAATCAATGATCGAAAAGGTAGTTAAGTAGATCGTTACGCATAACGGTTATACACCGAGTAAAGATAAGTCACGGCCAGAACCTATCATTCTTGAACGTCGTATAAGTATGAGATACGTAGGTACAAGTAGCCATGTATTACGGTTTTATGCAGAATTGAGATGAAACACGGCAAACGCTATGTTTAATTATGACACAAGCGTTGAACGATATAATGGTTTTGAGATAAATTTTTGTCCAAAACTTTTAAATTATTGTGATATTGGGAACATTTTCAATCGACATGAACACGTTAATGCAATACGTCATTTCTTTACTTGATAACGTATCATAGCTTCGTTTTGGAGTCAGAGCTTGTTATAAGTATTACGTATAATAATAATAAATACGCACACTGGTTGAGAAGTTTACTCCCCGAATGACTGTTCAAAGTATACATTAGCACTGACCGCCTCAGAGGTGAACGGGTTGAGCGTTCGCCCCGAGTACGGGATATCGATGGTTCGATCCCCGGCCTGTTCATGCCAACTACTTTTAAAAAATGGAAGTAATGGCTGCCTTCCTTGGCGCTCAAGGTTGTGGGGTTTTAGCATTACAACTGAATGACTTACTTGTGTCAGGATAAATAGACCAGTAGTACTGGTAACTAACTCAGTAAAGACCGTGATATAAATGAAGCATTGTTGAAAGCGGCGTAAAACACCATACAAACAAACTGCCTTAGTAGTGTGTTATTAATTGCTAAGTGGAAACCGTTATAACATCTGGATTCTTTACCGGTTTCTTACATATTTTCTGATCAGATCGATGCATGGCTATTCATCATACATTGTTCCCGGAGATGTTCGTTTGACAGTCTGCATCCGTTTGCAGCTAATATAAACATCATTATGATGTCAGATACATCATCAAAGCGCGCATCTCCTGTCTGGAAACAATTTATAGGATATTGAATTTAAAGGCAACCTGATATTTAACCCTTAACACGATGATATTTGTTAACTTTTTCCAACATACAAAACATACAAACGACTTTCAAAATTATTATGTCAAAACTGGGACTACTAATTAGTAGTCCCAGGTCAAAAGTATGGAAATTCTCTAACAATTAATGTACACTTATTGAAAAAAGTTGAACACATTGTGACAAAAGGAGAAATTGCTTATTATTAACAATTTCTCCTTTTGTCACGATGATTTCAATTTAAATAAACAATTATACTTTTATTTTCAGAGATTTTTTACAAGTTTGTCCAGATCTTTAAAAGTTCGACTAGTATATACATGTTGTATGGGGGAAAGCGTATTACAATAACCTGATATTTTAAACATCTGGAGAAAAGAAAAAAATGTCAAGACAATTATAGACTTGTTTAGTTCTGACATAAGGTGTCCGAACAGAGTGTTAAAAGGTGAGATAAATGTCAAAATTGATTGATAAGTTGGTGTTTTACTCCGCTTTCAACAACGTTTCAGCTATATCACGGCGTTTCCTTGGTAAGTTACCAGTCCTACTGGTTCATTTATACAACAAATCAGCCAGACAGCCGTAATGCTAACCTTGCAACCCTGATCGCCAACGAGGGCAGCCATTACTACTACTTTTTAAATGTCTGGTATGACCCGGACGGGAACACACCCGTGACCTTCCGAACCCGAAGCGGACGCTCTACCTTTACACCATCGATGCGGTCTAAAAAGGATTTCTCGTGTGAACTTGACAGCGTAATATAGCATGCTACAACTGGATATTCTAGAAAACCGCGTTTACCAATATTACATCGTGAAAGGTCTAGGATAAATACAAAACAACGCTATAATCTGAACTGTTTCACATTTGAGTAGCTCTTTTTTGTTTATGTTTTTACGCCGCATTCAACAATTGTTCAGTTGTGTCACGGCGTCGGGGATCCAACCCTCTACCTCCAGCACCCGAGGCAGACGCTCTAGCACTACACCACAAAGCCGGGTTTTTTTTTATAGCTAGCTGTTGTTCTATGTTTGCATTGTTTTAATTTCATTTGGATCCGTTTATCGAACTAAATCTATTGTTTCTGAAATCTTATTGTTTTGGGCCTGGGGCTTTAGCCCCTGGTCATAAAAATATAATCATTTTGTTTATGAGTTGGCAGCCTGCCAATTGCTGTTAGCACCGATTAACGCAGGGTGAGACTGCGCAAGAAAAATAGCTCATCCTTGATTAAATAAGTCTGCATTTAAAAGGTTAAAATCTCCCCCAAAAATATCATTATAGGGTTGTTGGAACATCAGTGAAACACTTAAGGCGTGAGTACTCCAAAAATTAAAAGTTAACGCGCCGAGAGGTTAACTATGGAAGCTTATTCGCGAAGTAGAACGGAGAAGAACAAAGAAAAGTCGCGTGAAAATGCAGTGGCGGATTAACCTGGGGGCCGTAGGGTCCGTGCGATGAAACATGTTAATGTGTATACTTGTGAGCTATTGCACTCCGGTGAGCGTTATAGGGCTCCTACTTTGCGAATGCCAGTTTCATAATATTCACTATGTTTGATGTGATCTGTTAACTTCTTAACAATAATTTCATAAATATAAGCTGCTACTGTTATTTCCTTTCACATTTCCCCCTGTCTTCTCCTTTCTTCCTGCAGCCCGCAGGCCTTCAGCACTATAGTGCTTTGCTTAATTCATGCTAACGCCATAGGGTTTAGTAGGCTTGGGGGAATCTGATAGAGGGTCACCCAATGAACATTAATAAATGTGTATATTTAGACAATAAATGCATTGGTGTCCTATCCTTTATCCTTTCTTTGGTTATACAATGTATTCGGGATTGCTATGCTAGCATTAGTTTAAACATTATTTATTCACTTGAATTTTACATAGTCATTTACCAGTTAAATATACTTACTTTTGATAAATGAATGCTAGTCTTGATATACATTATCCGTGTCTTAGGTTCATTTGAGCCGTCCCGCGAGAAAACCAACATAATGGCATCTGCGTAATGTATCGACCCAGATCAGCCTGCGCAAGCTATCTAAAGGGAATAGAGATATAGAATAATGATTCCAAAAACAGGAAATCCACAGGAGGCGAAAAGTATTTGTCCGGGTTAGTCCGTGCAGCATGCTTAGGTATATCAGGGTCGATACTTTACGCAGAGTCCACAATGCTGGTTTTCTCTCGGGACAAATTAATTCTCCGTGTCCTAGGTACAGTTTGAAAGCGATGCTTTCCCAATACACAAACGCTTACTCACGCCTTTGCAGCAGACAGACGACTTTTGAAAACATTGTGGCGATATGTTTCGTATTTTATTTAAGTCTCATCCATGTATCGTAAAATATATTACTTAGTATTACAAATAAATAGCACGTGACCTTTCCTGAAATGAAATACAAGAGACTGTCATACGTAAAGTAGGCTATGTAAAACATCAATATCTGATCTATATCACAAGCATGTTACAATATGGAACAATATATATTCGGATGCGAATTTTGTCTTAAATAAATGTAATTAAAAGTGAGGAATGTCGAATCTCGTTGGGTAAAATGTGCATAAACGCATAAGAAGTGATTTCAGAAATTAAATGCCATCTTGCTTAAGGTCGGAGGGAGTCGAGTATTAACAAAGAATAAGAAAGTTGAACAATGAAATAGTTATGTGTTGAGATTTAAAAAAAAAAGACGGTGTAATATATTATAATAGGTTTTGGCACATATCCGTATAATACCTGATGAGCATTTCAACATTTTGCTTTCTTCTTTCATTTGTAAAGTGTTTCCAAATGGTTTAAAAGTCGTCTGCTTTATATTTGGCAATATGTAGAAAATGGTTAATAACACCAGTCTGTTTATATTGTGTACGTTACTTTTCAAAGTGTTACCACGCCAACGTTACTTTGCAATGTGTTACCACGCCAACGTTACTTTGCAATGTGTTACCACGCCAACGTTACTTTGCAAAGTGTTACCACGCCAACGTTGTGTTTTCACCCGGTGTAGGAACTCCATCTACAGAACATTTGCGACCAGTTTAGATATATATTTGCTTACCATTTTACTATCTTACATGAATATTAAGTGCTCGCTTACTATTTCAACCAAAACACTTCACAATCAGGTGCACGTTTATCAGATCTGGGCGGCGCTCTACGAAAACCAACTGTGGGGTTATTTGCGACCGTTTAGATGACAATTAACATGTAATTACCATATTGCATATTCGTGTATGAATATTTAGTGTTCACTTTATCATTCCACAATACAACTTATACATTTCCTTCCTTGTATCAAATAATGTTAAGACTTATTTTAAAACCAATATCTCAAGTGCCTTACAGTTGATTTTTCTCCGCCAATGCTGTACAATGACCATACCTGCTCTTATATGTATTTGCTTATGTGTTTTTATTAAATTTATACTAACTGTAACTGATAGACTCAACTGTAACTGATAAGCAGGTTGTAGTCAATGTGTATGAAGGGTGAAAATATATATAATGATTCACACATATCACATTTGATGTTTGCACGAAACTATATAAATACAATGCTCCTCTATGGGAGTATCGGTATACTATTGTATAGAAACAATACATAACAAAGCCCTAATATTTGGATTAACATGAGAAATTGAGTAGCCATGCATTTACATAATATGGTAAAAGTTATCATATATAGATCCGACCCGGATAAATAAACGAGGGGCACTACTCTGGTCAAACAATAAAGTATCTAGTTATTGTTGTAGCTGGTATCTTAATGTCAAAAGTCATCGTGATAAGAATGGTTTGTCATTGTACAACGATATATGCAATCATGTGTTTGTTTCTTTAGCAAAAGTTGTTGATTCCAAAACGTGTGCTACTTATGTAAATAGCTGGTCTTTATGTATAAACAATATTGTAGGTTCCTCTGGTCGCGGACGAAAAGTGCTGCACACATAGAAGCTATTTAAATCTGATTTTCAAACAGAAGAATATTGAAAGATGATCTCACGGCCGAGACAGCATTCTGCGAATTCCGACTTTGGGTTGCCCCCATTCAGATTGAAACGAGCAGACACGAAGGAATAGAAATCAGGAATGTATCCTGTTTGTGAAACTAATCCCATAGCAAATGAAAAACAAGTTTTGTTCAATTGTCCTTTTAGTCATAATATTTTCAACAAAGCGTGCTTATAATGTCAATTTTAAATATATGAGCCGTCTCGCGAGAAAACCAACATTGTGGTCTCTGTGTAAAGTATCGACCCTGATCCGCCTAAGCAGGTCGCGCAGGCTTACCCGGATAGACGCTTTTCGCCTCCTGTGGATTTTCTGTTTCAGGCATTACTACGCTTACCTCCAGTGACGGCATGTGTCGGTCTGGATTAGCATGTGCAGACTGTGCAGGCTGATCTGGTTCGATACATTACGCAGAGGTAGTCAGGGTGGCTTTCATATGGAATGGACAGCTCAGCTGATCTGATCGACACATTACGCAGATGCCATATGTTGGTTTTCTCGCGGGACGACTCGTGTGTCTGATGATGATTAATTTTGCGTCTTGTTTTCAAATGTACATTTAATAAGAGTTAGTGCCAAATGCTTTTATATTTTATAAAGATGCAAATATTTTAAACTAGACAACATCTTTTATATCAATAGATTTTCTTTATCTGTATACGAATCCATATGTGTGTGTATAAAAATAACTAATGAAATGTAAAATGTATGTTTAATTATGTGCAATGATGAGATGTAACTAAAGATTAGTATATGTCATGTTAATCAGTGTTCTTGTCTTACTAATGGTGATAGTGATACACTTGGATAACATTGTAAAACAAATCACTTTGCTCATTCGAAACCTGTACACATTCTAAGATACATAAAAGATAAATATTATAAATACAGAAAAACAAACAAACTATTCTAATTGGAGATAATTAGTTGTCCGACCGATGTCCGTTACGTGTCCGATGGCAGTGATAATTTCCTGAACATCTACAGTTTTACTCTGACTTAATGGTCTCAAGTCCCGGGGTACATAATTACATCCTGGTTAATTAAGAGTGCTTTTGGTGTAATATAAAGATCGAATTCGTATTAGGTCAGTTATAAATTAGTTCACACTCACACTGTACACACATAGATATCAAATAACAATTTAATTCAGTCTCAGAAAAAAAACTATTGATCTACAGTAAACATGAGTTTAAGGTTAGTATATATTCTATTTCATATTTATTAATTTGCAATATCATCAATAAAATTCCAGATTGAACATAAATTTGAAAACAAAGAAAGACGTACTACATTATACAAGTGTTTTTTAGTGTATGTTAAGATATTAACGCCTCTGGTAATTATTAACATGTATCTTGAATGTATTTATCTTTTTAAATATTAGCATGATAAGACCAACGAAATATGAACCGGCCCGCGAGACAACCAACATTGTGGACTCTGCGTAAAGTATCGACCCGGATTAGTCTAAGCATACCGAGCAGGCTAACCCGGACAGACACTATTCGCCTCCTGCGGTTTTTTTTCGTTTTAGGAATTATTACTCTATACCTATCAACCCCTGAGACGGAATGTGTCGGTCTGGATTAGCCTGTGTGGACTGCGCAGGCTGATCTGGATCGATACATTACGCAAAGGTCATCAGGATGGCTTTCTCATGAAACGGCTTAAAATATATGTACATCATGGCAATTGATATCTATATAAAAAAGGTCGTTCTATGGTCTACAGTGTGGAACAAATAACGTTAAACATAGTGCACCTATAATGCGATGTTTTTGCTTTTTGCGTTTAATCATTTATTTATTTCACATTTGTATTGTTGTTCTCTTTACAGAATGAAGTTATTTGACGATTCGGCAGATTCTCCAATGAGACAAAGCACAACCGATGTGAACGACAGTGAGATCCTACAGGTTATCACGCCTTATAGCAAGTTTACTGACGCGATAATGTCCTCTGAATTCTCTGTAAGTATGTTTACATTTCTTATCTGTTATATTCAATTTTCCATTAAAACAATGCATTTATTATGCTAATCCAACGTTTACATTTACAAATTTTGAATTTAGTGTATCGTTACATCTTTATAAAAAGTTGCTATTAAAGCACTCTAGCAAAAGTAAATCAACGCATCAGGACTCGTTATTGTTAATAATCGCTAGATTTAAAGCATTCGCATTTGCTGTAAATAAACCAACATTGGGACGGTCGTAGACAATCTTCTGTTAGAACACCCATCTTGTTTATATGCTTACTTAGTCAATAGCTTCCTGAATTTTACACAATATCAATCAGAAAATAGTTTAGATCTAGATCAGCGAAGGTAGATCTAAATATATTTTGTAATTAGGCATCGTTGGACGCATCGAGACCAGGGGATACAGGTTAGCGACAGCGTCAGATAAAACTAACTACACCCATTGTGTCCTCCCCCCTTAGTTGGGTTTGGTATGGGATAGCACTACGGCAGCAGACCAGGGACGTATTTGGAGTATCCTTACACATCATACATTCAGCTAACACTAGTTACAACCTGTGTTTTGATTGGCTCATTCGGCAAGCGCTAGTCACATTCTGTTTAGTTATTGGCTCGTTCGGCTTATACCCAAGTGCTCGGTGTTTGAAGACTCTGAATACTTCAAGATATACTCATAGCTTTTGTCAGTTTATCTGAAACAATATCGGATATACCTCACCATTCAGACAATCTATAGCGAACTCGACTGTTTTCCAAATCGTGGTTTACTTGTTGTATAAAAAACAAAAATAAATTAAAATAAGCATATAACAAACTATTGTTATTAACGTGCGTTCTGTTTACAGATTGAGATTGGTATCAAAAGAAGCTTGTTTACAAAGCGTCCAGCTGATGTTGATGACGATAATCTACAACCACGTAAAAGAGGCAGACGTAATGATGCTCAGGTATGTACAGTATATGTGAATTTATAAGTTAATTTACAAGGGATTTATCCCTTTTCAACGAGCTACACAATCTGCAGCAAATCTATTGGTGAACATAATGATGCTTATGTTTTTTATTTCGCCACAATGTGTTTGCATGCAAGCACACACGTTTCCGACAAGACGTGTTATATCTGGTGACTTTTTTCAATACGAGCAAAATGTATCTTTATATCTAGCAATGACATCATTATTATCATCACAATGATCATCATCGGTTGTGCATATTATATTTATATCATAATTATCTATTGATGAAAATTTCAGATTTTGTCAACTATGTGAAAAAAAGGTGTTTATGTCATTGAAGAGGAGTTTCATTTTTTCTTAGAGTGCAATAGTTATGAGGGGCTAAGAAACAAACATTTTAAAAAGAGATGGATGACAAATAGATCTGTTCAACTATTTTACTCAATATTAGAATGAAGCAATAAAGAAACTATTTATAAAGTTTCAAAATATCTTTACGATGTACTTGAACGAAATAAATTAAACTATTTACATGATATGATATATACTTTTCATAGCAAAATACTTATATTATTGTTTCTTAAAGATAAAGTACCATCCTTCAAACTTGAAAGAAAACTTGAAAGGAAATTTAAACATAAAAATAAAAATAAATGTAGAAAAATGAATAACACATGTTAACAGGTAATCTACTACAATTTAAGTCGTATATATATATGTCTTTCATTGAAAAGTTATCTTGTGTTCTCATGACTGGTCACGGTTTACTGTTACTCTTGTTAAATTGTATTATATTGATGTAAATTGAAATATGGGCCGGTGGGCTAAATACTTGAAATAAAATAAACTTATACTTATAAAAAAGATGTTTTATCCTTCTATTTTGCAAAATGCAACTGTTTTATGAGCCAAACGAAAGCAAATGACATAAACAAAGAAAGACGAAAGTCACTTTTATATTGTGTTACATATGTATGTCTCTTACCCGTTTGTTATAATTAGCATGTGTATTGTAGTTGGGTCGGTGGCCATATCAATCACTATTAAAGAGGTTTGAGTTTTGAACACCCAAATAGTTCATAAAAAACCTTTGTTTCCGTATAAATAAGTGTATATCATCACCAGCATGCATTGAATATATGACATTGAGTTGATGATTAATTGATTTGATCATGTTTGAAAATGAAAGTAGAAAATGCTAAACAACGGTTTGTCCGTGCCCGATTTGGTCTAAAATGACGGTAACCATTTTCGCCTGGTGAGCTCTTCTTGAAAAATGCATGACCCCCTCCCCCCAAATTTCTTTGGATTGTTTTAAACTTTAGAGGTAACTCTTTTAAATGATATGGTGTTCTACTTGTGAAACGCTGTTTTCACTCAATGTTGTTTCGAGGGTAACTAGAAAAACCGAAATACACAGATATGTACCTACAAACACTTCAAAGGTATGGTTTCCTATGTTTCAGTGTTCTATTTACTAATTTTGTACATTTGTCTGGTTATTGACATTATAAAACATTATATCCTGTTTCATGTGTATGACCATAAATCACAATATTACATACAACTGTTCATCCTTAACTAAGTTCGTCTTTTAAATGTTTATGGTGTATATCGATTGCTAAATAAGCTTTCGTCTTACATCAAGCACGTTGAATGTCTGCTTCTGGATGTCCTAACCATTCTTCACGCATTTCGGTGAAAGAAAAATCCAAAATGCAGTAAATGTTCATAACTGTTTTCGAACACTGGACATTTGGTACGCGACGCTGACGCTCTACCGCTGCAACTTCATTATGTTTTACATGAAAATAAAACTACATTTCCATAAACTATTTTACTTTTGCCACTTCTCTTCACAAACGAAAATGAAACAGAGTTGTCAAAGTTAGTTAGTCAGAACGAAAAGCACCAGTGTTCAATCTGTTTGACCAACGCTCTTGGAAATCCAAACCTTTCAACACTTTCAAGCAGTACATACCTAGATCAGCCTGCGAACCATTGTCGCATAATACTTCATGATACTTTCTTTTTTTATAAACAATGAATATTCGAAAAGTGACTCGTTTCTAGGAGTATTTAAAGTTTTTTAAGCATTGCGAAGAAAATGAGGCTCTAATATTTATAGCCAAAACTTGGTCTTAATAAAACCGCCGGGACCAGTAGATCGATATTACATACTGTTCAGAGCTGTGAAGCACCATCGAATGCGACTGCAGGCAGCGTTAAGTGGCGGTCATGGTTTGCGCGATTTCAAACTTAATCTGCATATTTTCGATAGCGGATAATTTCGAGAAGTCTTGAAAAGTGCCAGAACGTCCGCCTTCGAGGGCCAAACTTGGCGTTAAAAAAACCGCCGGAACCAGTAGATCGATATTGCATACTGTTAAGAGCTGTGAAGCACCATCGAATGCGACTGCAGGTAGCGTTAAGTGGCAGTCATGGTTTGCGCGATTTCAAACTGAATCTGCATATGTTCGTTTGCGATAGCAGACAATTTCTAAAAGTCTTAAGACTTGCCAGAACGTCCGTCTTCGAGGCCAAACTTAGTGTAAAAAGATCCGCCGTAAATAGTAGATCGATATTCTGAAATGTTCAGAGCTGTGTAGCACCCTTGAATGCGACTGCTAGCATTGTTTCCAACGTAACAGCAGTGAGTTTTTGTTGTGATTTAACACGTATTTCGGGGCCTATTGCGGTATTGCGAACAATTCCGACACGTCTT
>JAUELF010244470.1:0-12324 GCA_031471495.1 Clinocardium nuttallii | reverse complement strand
AACTAACAACAATATGATAAATACAACATGACATTGATAAACTAACAACAATATGATAAATACAACATGATATTGATAAACTAACAACAATATGATAAATACAACATGACATTGATAAACTAACAACACTTTGATAAATACAACATGACATTGATAAACAAACAACAATATGATAAATACAACAAGACATTGATAAACTAAAAACAATATGATAAATACAACAAGCCATTGCTAAACTAACAACAATATAATAAATACAACAATACATTGATAAACTAATAACAATATGATAAATACAACTAGACATTGATAAACTAACAACAATATGATACATACAACAATACATTGATAAACTAACAACAATATGATAAATACAACATGACATTGATAAACTAACAACAATATGATAAATACAACAAAGCATTGATAAACTAACAACAATATGATAAATACAACAATACATTGATTAACCTTCAACAATATGATAAATACAACAATACATTGATAAACTAACAACAATATTATACATACAACATGACATTGATAAACTAACAACAATATGATAAATACAACAAGACATTGATAAACTAACAACGATATGATAAATACAACAATACATTGATAAACTAACAACAATATGATAAATACAACATGATATTGATAAACTTACAACAATATGATAAATACAACATGACATTGATAAACTAACAACAATATGATAAATACAACAAGACATTGATAAACTAACAACAATATGATAAATACAACATGATATTGATAAACTAACAACATGATATTGATAAACTAACAACAATATAATAAATACAACATGACATTACTTTATAAAATACAAAGGAATCCGCTGTGGTTGAGTGGTAAGCGTCGGGGATTTCGAAACAGGGTGTCCCTGGTTCGATCCCCAGTCGCGGCAATTCGGTCATGGTGGAGTGCCCTTGGGCAAGGCACATTTTCTAGTCTAGTACTGGTTTGTTTACCCAGGGATCATGAATAAATAAATTTAATTGCGCGCTAAATGACCTAGCTGTCGATGCGCCATAAAACAATATACATTCAATATAAAATACAAATTGATAATTAGTAAACGCTATTTCCTAAGAAAGTGAAAAATGATATATCACATAAAATTGATAAATATAAAATGGCATTGCTGAACAAATAACATCACGCTTAAAGACGACATTGATAAACATAGTTAATATAAGAATATTGCACGATATGGCAAAGCGATGGGTTTTTTGTTGTTAAACATACCATACGAAATTGTTAACGAAGGTACACGCTGGTGTAGCTACAACGGGACTATGGTAGACTCACTGGATATATTTACGGAGAAGGTACTACATTACAAATAAAGTCCTATGTATCAAATGTACAAGAACAAATAATTTAATAAAGCGAGCGAAGTTCAACTGCGGCCTTTGTTGTCAATATTTATATATAAACGTTGCATATTTATATACGGCTCATTGACGCTGACACTGTAATCAAAATAATTTTTACTTCCTTTTTCTACGTCATATGGCCTTTATGTTTTACTTTGTTAAATTATTATGAGTAATATGTATCAATTTGTATTGTATTTATTAATGACGCGTGATGTATATCATTTTGTTGTTCTTTGTTTATTTAAATTCATTTTTGTGATATTTATTTATTCTAAAAAAAAATGGCTGTATTGTGCTATTTTTAATTTGTAATTCTTTGTTTTAGTTTCGTCTTGTGATATTTATCATTCTGTTTTTCCTTTTTATTTAACTATTTGGAGCGGCGTTCATGTTGGATGGCCGCGGGAAAGCGCATTTTCGAGCCTTGTACTGGTTTGTTTATCCAAGGATTATACATAAGTTAACTGTCGCCTTGAACAAACTGAAATAATGTTTAAAATTGCGTAAAGCCCCAATAAGTTATCAAAGCTATGTCGTTAGCATTTTATGTTAATATGAGAGTTAATCATGCGCATGTTTTTTTTAAAACAAAATTAGAGATAGACGATGCCGAAATACAGAAGTATGCACGTCAATACAAAATAGCTGCTGCCATAATCAAAAGAAACGACACTCCAAACGACCTAGTCTTCTGTAAGTAAAGAAATTAATTGGAAGATTGTTTAGTTTATACGCCGCTTTCAACAATTGTTCATTTATATAACGGGTTACCATTACGACTGGTTCACTTATCCTGACACCAGCCAGTCAGTTGTTATCCTTAGCGCAAAGAAAGACAGTCCTAACTCTTTGGCATGACACGGCCAAGTAAACACATACTTCACAGAAAATATCATTTACACAAACGTTTAGATCAAGAAAATAATGATCATCAAATGCTATTAACTCTTGTACTCGAGTTCGTAGAAGTTTGACCAGTGTGTGTATGTTAGCAAACAATGTAGGCCAAACTTAAAGTGCACGAATGTAAAATTTTAATTCGGTCTGAGCTATTCGCATTTGCTTATTCCCACTTGAAAACACATATTTACGTATCTGCAGCAGAAACAGTTTATAACAGCGTTGCAAGAGCGGAGCAATTTCCTCTTTTGCGACTTATTTTTTCAACTGACCTCAATGACTATAGTTTCGTTTATATATGTTTTCGCTGTGAGTGAAAAGGTGTTTTACAAGTCTTTACTGCAGCTTTGTTGTTTGTAGATAAGGGTTAATACCATGTGCCATTAATCCTGTGTCTTACTTATCTTGCAATGCTTCAATCACCGTTAAATATGCTCTTTCTTACATGTAGTGTTAGCTTAGATTCGACTGGCATCTAATCTACGCATTTAAGTTACATTGGCGACAAGTTTAGGCTACAGTCCGTCTATTTACAAATATGACATTCATGATCCACGTACGATTAGGTTTGTCTGCACAGTCTCGGCTGTGTAGGGATATATCATTCGCCTCGAGTGTTGGAAACCGTAGGTTCGATCCCCGACATGGTCTGACCAAAAACGTGTGTGGATCTGGCTTTACGACTGTTTCGCTGGAACCAGTATAAGTTGACCCTTAGTAGACTCAAACTCAAACTCAATAACTGTGTTTGTGCTATGGCCATCGGACCGAACAAAATACACATCATAAATTATCATGTAAGTGACATACATATATTGCACATTATAGCATAGGACTTTCTTCTTTCTTGTGAATCAAATATATACATTCCTAAATCTTTTTTCTTTTCCATTCGTTTAACTTATTAGAACTATGTTGGTATGTCCATTAAAACCTTAAATAATTTTATGTTCTACATTTCAATATAAAATCAGTTTTATTATTTTCAAAAGAATGTAAACACACGGGGACATAATACTGCATGGTGATCCAATCCCATATGTTTGCCCTTTTCATACACGAGGCTGTGCGATGAAGATCTAAACGTTGATCATGGCCTTTGGAACTCCCCCACGTTGATCACATTTAAATTAATTTCGAACATAAGATTTACCTTTTTATTAAAATAGACTTTTTCCTCTGGTATTTTTGTGTTAATAACAGTCAACAAAAATCTAATCGCGATTGTATCTGATACGCGATAATCTTTTTGCATATAGCCTGTTAAATTTGCGTCTTCACAATAATCGGGAATTAATTGTTTTTTCGCGTTTAAACTATTTTGACATTTATTTTTTGTTTTTCTCGAAATGACTTGTCGACCTTTACATGTAAGGGTTTTTCCACGTTTTGCGGATCACAAGAGTTAGCGCCACGTTTTTAACGAATCGGAAATATTTGAACGTTTTTGAGAGAGGTTTACCCAAGGAACTTGTGTGCCAGTTATTTTCAAATCGGGTCAGTATTTTTGCATAAAAGAATGTGTTTAAGTTTAAAGTATGTAATAGGGGTGGGAACAAGTATCAATATAAGTTAATAATGATCGTTTAAATGTTGTAAAGCGTCAATTCACAAAGTGAAAAATAGTCAGATAGTTTCCATAAACATTAATATCAGTCATGTCTTATTTAAACCATATTGTCAAAGGGAAAAATTGTTCATATTCAAGTAGTGTTCGTTCATTTATAGAGAGCTTCTAAGTTTGAACTTACCTTTTTTCAACGTCGCCTGTTGGTAATGTATTGTATCAGGAAAGGTTTTAGGTTTCATCCTGTTGAAAAAGAATACTCAGACTGTAGAAATATCCAGTCTTTCCTTGACGAAGCTGTAGTGTATGACTTTCGACATCAGTGTAGGTAGAACCTGAGCAGTTTCTCTATGTTCACAGATTTCTTCAAATAACAGTTGAGACCACTTCATTTCAGGCGACTCCGGTGATTATGTGTCACGAAAATATGAGACAAGCGACACGCATGCATTTGATATGGAAGGAACTGCAGTCGCATTCCTCCAGCATATTCACGCAGGCACTAAGCTCATTGCGGTTTTTCGTGAACCTATTAGCAGGTAATATACATTATGGTTTATCATGTCATTATCGTAATGAAGACAATTAAATGAGCCGTTCTGCGAGAAAACAAACATTGTTGACTCTGCATAAAGTATCGACCCGGATCACGCAGGCAAACCAGTACAGACACTTTTCGCCTCTTGTGGATTTTCTGTTTCACGAAGCATTACTCTATACCTTTATCCCCGGAGACGGAATATGTCGGTCCGGATTAGCCTGCGCGGACTTCAACGATTGCGCATGCTGACCTAGGTTGATGCATTACGCAGAGACCATACGGTTGGTTTTCTTGTGGAACGGCTAATAAGTATACACGGGAAATCCTAGATTAACCGATGTTTAACCCCTGGTTATCATCGGTGACTGCATATAGTATCCGGTACAACCACACATTCTTGGACAAGCAATTACTAAACATTGAAGAATCATAAATTAAAAGTACAATGCAAACGAAATTGATTTTCAAAAGACCAGCAGCTGTTTTGAAAACGAGGACGTATTTTGTTTCAGTAAGTTTGTTTACAGTTAAAATATGTCGTCTATGTTTAGTGTAGATGGCTCTTTTAGTGACGCATGTATATTGTAAGATAGGTGATGACGTAACATATGACGTTAACATATGACGTAAATCAATACCATCCGTACAACTAATTACACCCTATGGGAAGGACTTTTTTTGATTTCCCTATAACATTCAATAAATCTTCGTAGTCGTCATTTTTCTTAAAGTAAATACAATCTTATACGTTTGGAAAATTCAAAATAACTTTCACATTACACAAGAACAGTTAATGGTCGTTTGACTCCCAATATGTCATGGAAATAAAATATGCGCCCAAAAAGAAGTAGACAAAATCGACCAGGCCCCACCACTCTTACTAGAACCTAAGTTTGAATCGTTGGCTTCGCTTATTTCTGAACGTGCCTCGAGTGTTGACCTGAAAAAAGCCAAAACAAGCATCCTTGTTAACCATTACAAATTTACAACAATGATCAATACCAAAAGGGAAAACATCCGAATTGGAAACTTTTCGCCATACAGCGATGTCACTTATGCAGTCGTGTCACTGTTGAACCTCATGTTAGGACTTTAAAGAGAGAATAGCAGACAGCAAGATGGTCCCCCAAAACAGTTCTCTTTCTGATAGTAGTGGACAGATATATCACTTCTCTTGCCAGGATGTTAGAATATGTAAATGTTTTTGGACTTGGCTCCAAGTTAAAGTTTCCAGACTGTATTGAACCTTTTGTTTATTAATATGATAATGTACATTATTTAGTAGAAATTAAATCGGATTCATTTCATTGATGGTTATACATTACATCTTAATTTATATCTCGATATAGTAATATTGGTATCATTAATACTTTAAAGAGCAATTATAATTAAATCTCATCACAGTATAGTGGAGTACCCTACGTATTATTAGTGATTCTAAAGCCAACAGTTGGAAACTGTCATATATAGATGATATAGATCCACATGTAGTCAATAATACCGGTGATTAATACATCTATAATGACTTGTATGTCGATGATAAAATTAATAACATTAATGTTATCGATCGGTTTTGTAAGGATAATGGTACAAAAGAAGATTCCGGCTTAAGTGTTGTTTATCAATAACAAATAATAACATGATTATGAATTGTTGCATACTTTGATATTGTCCCGTTCACCTTGCATTGAAGAAAATGGTCATGATTTTTCGATTATGATCGCTGTCAAGGAGTGATGATGACCGTAGATAAGGACGTGCGATAATTCTGCATAATTAACATGCTAGGGACTACCTTTTGTATGTAAACAAACATAGCTGACCTAAATATCATTGTTAAACTTGGTAATATTTAATTATCATATACTGATCATGGACAATGTATTACTCTCTCGTGCTAACAGTACGTTTTTGACCAGAAAACAGTCAAAAATGCCATGAAAACATTGTGACAAAACTAAAAAATGCTCATAAAGATCAATTTCTCAGTTTGTGACAAAGGTTTAACCATATTCAATAAGTATACTTTATTGTATATATACTGTATTGTCTTCCGTATGTTTGTCTAGATGTGTTCAAAGCCATCTGCCGCAGATTGTCTGTATGTGGACAATTGTTAAATACGTATTGATTGTATTTAGCGGTTCATTACGGTCATAAGTCTGTAAAGTTTAGGGTAGTGCATACATAATTATAATTTGTTTTTCATTGAAAACCACATTGTCATTTAACAAAGTATTGCAAAATGTCAAGTTGGCTTTGGTGAACAGTATAGATCCAGATCAGGCTGATATTGACCTTCACTATTATCTTATTACTGACACATAATTGTAAGAATATTATGTCAACTTGTGTACAGTTTGATAATACTGACCAGGTACACAAGATGATCTGAAACTACAATGTTCACAAATTGCAACTTTCACCTTTGTTCAGGTATCAACATATAAGTGAATCAATACATACTAAAAATGACATTTTTACCAAATGTATAATTGTATCTATATGAGCAAAGGCTCCGTTTCCTAAAATGATAATGCCTCGATATCGATAAGGAGGAAATGGTAAAATCTAAATTTCAGATCAAGGATTTTTTCTGCACAATTGCCATAAGATATGTAGATACATAATTGACCCGTCCCGCGAGAAAACCGTTAATGTGGACGCGGATCAGATAAAGTATATGTCGCGCAGGCTAACCCGGACAGACACGTTTCGCCTCCTGTGGGTTTTCTGTTTCGTGAATCATTACTCTATACCTCTATCCCTCTGGGCGGCCCGTACTAGCCTGCGCGGACAGCGCAGGCTAATCTGGGTCGATACATTACGCAGATGCCATAATGTTGGTTTTCTCGCGTGACGGCTCATCTGTCTCTGAGTTAATCCTACGAAGTAATGGAATTTAACCGCGCCATAAGTAAAACTCGAGAAATGTGGAATGTTTTATAATAAGTAACTGTATCAAAAGCATAATTCAATATTATATGGCATATAACTATATCTATTTGAAAGGATTTTGTGATATTGATAATACATATACTTATTTAAACATGTATGTATATCTTGGAAAAACCAAGCATTGTATATGTTTTAGTTTGAATAAATACGGCCTAATACACTTCACTTAATTAAGATGATCCGCATTGCTAGGTGAACTGGCCGCCATGAAAATAACTTAACACTGTTCAACACTATATCAGATTTGACATTTTTTTCATGATTTTATTCACAGCAGACGACAATAAAAAATATCACATGATGTAAATACTTAACCCTTTCCAAACTGCATATGTAGAAACATTGTGGAAAAGGGCGAAACTATATATATTCATCATGAGCACTTCCCCTTTTGTCACAATGTTTTCAACTCAATAATTATACATTACCAAATATAAATGTCGATAGTTTTGTTGGTTGGTTGGAGAGTTTAACGCCGTTTTAAACAATCTTTAAGCCATATCACGTCGACCAGTTCACCTATTCATGCGTTTCCTGGTTTTCCCACACCAGTAAACCACGCAACATACTGGCTGATTGTCCACCAGACTGTTAAATAGCCCGTTGGTGAAATACCAAATGACACATGTTACAGTGATTTTTGCCAAACGTCGGAAAGAATGTTAGCCAAGCTGGGATTCGAACTAACAACCCCTGGATTAACAGCCCGTTGCTACCGACTGAGCTACCGGAGCTCGACTCGATAGTCTTGTCTAGATGTTTTCATAACCGTCTGCTGCAAATTATTTGTCGTACGTGTGGTGTGGGAAAGGGTATAACTCCGATGAATTGATCATGTCTATAGGTGCCAAACTAAAGCAAACCCAATATCAATCATATCGTTTAAATCGAACAAAGTGTGGCGGTAAAGAAGCTCACCGATTTACTTCCTCGTTATAAACAAAAGGGGATGGCATTTTACTGTTGAACGTCTAGGATCAACTTACAGGTATGTAAAAACAATATTTATTTAACTTCATTGTAATAGAAATATCAATAGAATTTTAAAAAATAGTAGTTTAACATTTTTGTAATTGTTATGATAATTATATATACCAATGGTTGAGTTAACACTTATTTATTTTAAATCGATTACGAAACAAACTTTCAGCCTATAATCATTGGAATTGGACCCTGGTCCTAAAACGTTAACTTGCAATTTAGTATAAAAGTGGACCTTTTCGACTTCAGAGCTTAATAATTATTTTAAATAATCTTACATTGTTAAGGATACATGTAGTCCACGTCATTCAAAGTATATGGTGTAGTAACTAGCATTATCAAAATGTTATCCTAAAAGCCTTTCATATCCTGGACTAATTTGAAACGTTTATTTTGATGATAGGCTGATATTTTTATATCAGAAACTGGCTGGTCAGACTGATCGAAGATGGGTTGCACGATTTCAACGTACAATTACGTGATAACAGACGCAACTGGTATTAAGCCATATGGAGGATATACGGGTGGCAAGCCCGTGGAACAGAAAGAAAAATCGACTGATGGAAAGCCTGTTGAACAGGATATAGGACATACTAGTGGCAATCCTGTGGAACAGAAAGGAAAACCTACTGAACGAAAGCCTGTTGAACCGAATGTGCGATCTACTAATGGCAAGTCTGTTGAACAGGATGGAGGGTCTACTGATGGCAATCCTTTTGAACAGAATGGAGGATCTACTGGTGACACTCATTTTGAACTGATCAGAGGATCTACTTGTGGAAGTCCCGTCGAACAGGATAAAGAAGATATCGGTGGCAAGCGTGTAGAACAGGATGGAGGATCTATTTGTGGCAAGCCTGTTAAAAAGGATGTAGGGTATACTGATGACAAGCCTGTTAAACAGGATGCAGGATCTTCTGGTGGCAAGCCTGTTGAACAGGATGGAGTATCTACCGGTGAAAACCCTATAAAAGAGAATGGAGGATCTACTGTTGGAAATCGTGTTGAACAGGATAGAGGATCTACTGGTGGGTATCTTGTTGAAAAGAATGTTGGATCTACAGGTGGAAATTCAGTTGAAGAGCATGATGGAGGGTCTATTGGTAACGGTTCTGTTGAACAGAATGGAGTAGATACTGATTGCAAGCCTGTAGAACATAATGGATATACTAGTAGCAATCCAGTTGAACAGGATGGAGAGTCTACTGGTGGCAGGCATGTAAAAAATGCGGAAGAATCTACTGGGAATAATCATGTTGAACAGGATGGAGGATCCACTGGTGATAACCATATGACAAATGATGTAGAATCTACTGGTGATAATGCGATTGAACAGCGTAGAGGATATTTTGATGGCAAGCACGTAGAACATGAGCGAGAATCTACAGGCGGCAAGGCTGTTGAACAAATGGTTAAATCTACTGGTGATAACTTTGTTGAAAAGGATGGGTCTACTGGTGGCAAGCCTGTTGAACAGGATGTAGAATATACTGGTGATAATCCCGTAAAACATGAGCGAGGATCTAATGACAAGTCTGTTGAACAAGATGTTAAATATACTGTTGAACAAGATGTAGAATCTACTGTTGATTTCCCTGTTGAACAAGATGGAGTATCTTCTGGTGGCAAGCGTGAAGAACAGGATGGAGTATCTACTAGTGGTAATCCATATTTGCAAGTCGACAATCATGCTAGACAAGTAAGAACACAATTAACTATTTAACTGGTCTTATTACACTTTGCAGTCGTCATTTTCATAAGTAGTTCAGGTTAATGTGCCAATTCAGAGCTAAAAGCATTTTGGGAAAATAGGAAATTGGAGTTACTTCTCATTTATTCGTATTTTCTCTAAAGGTCGTGTATGACAGAGCTGGCAAATTTTAGTAATTTTTTCGTTTATTGAAACCGTCTATTCAGTCATCCGCGGTCAATTACTTCACGAAACGTTTGCGACTTGTCGTCAATACACTTATACCGTGTGTATTATCTTTATATAATCGTTGAACCATGTAATTACATAGCAGTTAAATTGAATTAGGGTTTTACGCCGTTTACACCAGTAATTCAGTTACATCACGACGACTCGTGATCCCCGAGTGAACACACCAGTAAAAGGCTAGGAAATGTGCCTTACTCAATGGCATCCAACCCGACCGCCGAGACTTGACATCTAACCCCAGACGTGAACCACTCGGACAACGCGGATTTGTTTGAGATTTGGATTAAAATATGTTCTATTACTCGAAGTGAGAGATTAATTCAACATTATATCAGTTATATCACGTTGACAGTGCTCTCATCTATAACCCCTGGGTGACTCACCTGTGCTCCACTTCTAGCACAAGGCCATTTCAATTTGATCGCTTCAAACTCGGATTTACCCTATCCCACATGTAGACGCTTGTTCACACCACAGCAGCAGATATTTTTTTCTAAACTTTGTGGCAAAAGGACAGATTGCTCATACTTAGCAATTCCTCCCCTTTCCACATTATTTTAAACTATATTCAACAATACATTTTTATTTTAAAGATATTCAATTTTTCTAGACGTTCTCAATGTCTTCTGCTAGACCTGTATTGTATGCGTAAATTGGTTAAACCTGTAGCGGTGTATGTAAAACGTACGCTGGCCCTTCGATCAAGGCGGCTAGACACATTTTGACCATGGAATTATATTACAATTATATTCCTTTCTTGTCATAATGGTTCTTTAAATGATCTGTGTACGATGAGATAGTTACAGTAAATGCCCTCAAAAGCCAGTGCAAATGGTGTAAGTTCTAAACTTCTGTACGAATATTAAACTATCACTTAATGTAGACTGTCAGTGAAGGCTCTGGTGCGACTGAGTCGATGCATATGCTCGCCTGAATCTTAGGCATCTCTATACACAAATGCATTCATACCCGAAACTACTAGAAGCGTCTTATTTCTTTTGAAGGCACCGAATTCTGTTAAGGGATCCATCGCAGACCTAGTGAACTATCTATCAACGCCCTCCAAACAGCCAAAGATGTTGGTGCGTGCAATATTTGTCTGGATGTCGGAAAATATCAAGTAAGACTGCAACACGGTCAAATTTTTCTCATTTTGATTGATTAAAATCAATCGATGTTTGGTCAATTGATTTTCGATTTTAGCCGATTTATATTAAGGGTAGAACAATACCCAATTTGAATTCAATTTATCGGGTAATTACGGTCAAAGTAACAGTTAGAATGTATATATCGATATGAGATATTATAGGTTACTGCATCTGTATGGGAAAATATTGTGTTGGACGAATTCTTCGGCTGTGTTGCGACGGCAGAACTTCACCGAAGGAACGCATCCAAAGACAATAGTTTCCCATAATCATGCAATAACCTTTTTATTGTATAATTTGACATTGGCTATTTAAAGTGTATCGTTTTTATGTTTTGTTTAAAACACTTTACAATTTAAAAAAAAAAAAAAAAATTTTTTTTTAATTATTTTGATTGACAACCATTAACAATCTGTCGCACAATTATATGTATTTTCCCGTGGTTGCTAGGCTCGTTGAAAACCATCATGTGTGTTCCCTGTTATGTTTCGGCTCGAAATTCAATCGTCGACTAAATGAACTCCTTTTTCTAACATTGGATTTCACTAAGAACTCGTGTAGAATCTTATTCTGGTATTTACACCATATTTTTGTTCTTTATTACGATTTAGATACCAATGTGTCGTATGTTAAATAAAGCGAACACACATCTTCTCTTTTGCGGTGAAAACTTCACATCACATCGGAGGACCTACATTTAAAAACTCATTTGCTTATTCATCCTAGAAGTTATTAAATCCCCGTTGATGTTGATGTTGTTGGTTGATTAATTGATTGATTGGGGTTTAACGCCGTGTTTAACAATTTCACAGTCATATCACGGCGGCCAGTTCACCTACTCATATGTTTCCTGGTTTTCTCACACCAGTACAACACACAACATT
>JAUELF010244459.1:0-12325 GCA_031471495.1 Clinocardium nuttallii | reverse complement strand
TATAACTTGAGCATAAATGCATGGAGTTTTAATCCCTCCCGCTAGATGGAAGGTCGTAGGTTTGATCTATGGTTTGTTATGCTCGAACCTATAACTTGAGCATAAATGCATGGAGTTTTAATCCCTCCCGCTAGATGGAAGGTCGTAGGTTTGATCTATGGTTTGTCATGCTGGAACCTATCACTTTCCAATTTTAACCTGTACTTTAATGTATAGAGCTTCAGCCCCTCCCACTATATGAAAGGTAGTAGGTTTGATCCATGGGGGGGGGGGGGGGGCAAAACCATATAGATTATATAAGTGTGCAAGGTATAATTACATTGAAGCCTCTCAAAAGTCCCATCCTTGTGTTAAAGTGACATTAAAATCTCCCAATCCTTTTGCCTTTTCACAAGTTGGTATAGATCTCTGTTCAAATATTGTGTAAGGTTCTTAAATATCCTGGTCAATAGTTAATTTATTTAGATGGTTACCATTCTCTGATTGAAGGGAGTTTTCAATGCAAGCTGTGTCATGTATTAAATGACCTATGGTATCTGCAAAAAAAATTAAACTAAAAAACAAGCAATTTCTCCTTTTGCCACAATGTTTTCTACTGTTAGATGATTGCTCCATGTCTTCCTTATAACGTCTTCATCGAAGTTTGATTAGGTATTAATACAGAAGAGGAAAAGGCCCAGTCCTCTGTCATCTCTAGACCTTCTCTGCTGTTTGGACCTTCCATATATGACTCCTTGGTTGACCATGTTTTATTAGTGATCTAACAACACAGGAGATGCTAGATTTTTAAACAAGAGTAAACTGTTGACACAAGACAGTTATGAAGTAGTTTAAAATTGAAGGAACTTGCATTATTATGGCTGTCATGCGACAACATTAGAAGACTTAATCTGTTTGTATTGGTTTAAAATGGTCAATGTTTTTAGAAGGAATAATGGCGGTTACTTGATGCCTAAGTGCCAGATTTTTCTTTCAATTTTGTTTTTTCTTGAGAGGTGCATGTTAAGCGGATGTCTAGACTGACAGGTCCAGCGAGTAATGGAGTTATCATAGACTTAAATAAGTTACTACTGGAACCTTTAAATGCAATATTGCTTTGAATTTAGTTGAAACATGTGGACAAAAATATAGAAAATCTCTTTAAATAAGGGTATATTTACGGTACTGAAAAAAATGGAAAAAACATTGTGGCAGAAGGAGAAATTGCTAGTTTTGAGGGGAAAAATAATTTTGTCACAATGTTTTCAAAATTCGTCCGCTGCAGAGGCATCAAAAAGCATCTACATGTGGAAAAGGGATAACAAGCTGATATAACAATCAATTGGTTGCATGTGGACACGCCCAAAAAATATTTTTTGGGGTATAAATTCTACAGCAGACGACTTTGAACATATTTTGTCAAAAAATGGAATATCTCATAACTAAATGGATAACCTAAGACTAAAAGTGGAAAACATTGTGGCAAAAGGAGAAATTGCACGTTCTGTGCAATTTCTTCTTTTGTCTCAATGTTTTCAAAAAGCCGTCTGCTGCAGAGGCGTCAGAAAGCGTCTATATGAGGGAAACTTTCCCCTTACACAACAATCTGAAGCAGTCAACTTGGAAACCATCTTGGCAAAAAATGAAAGCTTAGTTAATAAATAGAGTTAAAAACACTGTGGCAACAGGAAGCAATTTCTCCTTTTGCCACAATGTTTTCAAAAGGCGCATTATGAAGCCGTGTCAGAAAGTGTCTGTATGTGTGGGAAATGGTTAAATATACACAAGGCCTTTATGAAGGTTCCCCATTGATAAATAGGTTCAATATTCATGATATTCAAGTGTAAGACAAATAGAAATCAGTAAATTGCATAACAACTTAAACACAGCCTGTGCCAGACTGTCTATTTGTAAAGCCGTTTTATATTTCAATGAAATATATGAAAAGGAAACGCGCATTACCACGGGAAAATAGGTTCTTATGATTGTGCGTGTCTGAAGATTACCCATTTTCCTGATGATGCAAAGCAGGCATTGCACATTTACCCTTTCCCTCATACGACAATTCTGCAGCAGACGCCTTCGAACGTATTTTGTCAAAAACTTGAAAATCTCTGTAATTTAATGGATGACCTATGACAAAAAGAAAAAGTGGAAAACATTGTGGCAAAAGGAGAAATTGAACGTTCTGTGCAATTTCTTCTTTTGTCACTATGTTTTCATAAAATGTACGTGGTAAAAGGAGAAATTGCTCATCATTTGCAAATTCTCCTTTTGCCACAACGTTTTCAAATGTCATCCACTGAGGCATCCGAAAGCGAATTTGTGTAGGAAATTAAGGGTTACATTTTGAATAGTCCAGATAATATTAAAGCATTGATCCAGTCACATAAATTATGCTAAATTGCTAATGTCCATGGATTTTTGTATGAATTGTCTCGTATCCATTTTATATCAAATTTCTGCATAGCATATTATAATTCTTTAATTTGTCCGGTTGTTAAAATGGAAAATCACATATTCATATAACGAACCATTCTTAGAAATGGATGTTTTCCTATTATATTCCTCTTGTAGAAAAATATTTGTTATCAATTCTAAAATTCTAACACATTTTGTATGAAAGTGTAAATATTGCAAAAGCTTGAAAAAGTATTGTTAATCTTCCAGACTTTCTGACATCTTTGCAGCAGACGACTTTTGAAAACATTGTGACTAAAGGAGAAATACCTCAAAACCTCCTTTTGCCACAATGTTTTAAACTGTTTTCAGTAATAATACCTTCAATTTAAGAGAGTTTCTGTGAATTTACCTAGATGTTTTCAAAGTCAACTGCTGCAGATTTGCTTTGTGTGGAAAAGGGTTAAAGTACAGTAAAATAACATCTAATTATGAATGAAATATTGCTGGTCATGATCAATTAGGATCTTTACACACAATGTTTGGATCAGTTGTCTGCAGCAGAGGTGCCTGTTTTAGAAAAAGAAATAGGGGAAAGGGTTGATTCATGATGAAAAATGACATGCATACGGTACAGCTAACACTTTAAGATAGAACAGTGCACTCTTTCATATGAAAACCATCACAAAATAAAGCTTATTCAAATAAAACCTTTTCTCCATTTCTTATTATTAAAACATCTAAGCAGTTAGAAAAGATTTTAAATCTGATTTATTGCATTAATTTTGAATTTTTTACGAGTGATCTTTTTTTTATCTGTTGAATTTACCCGATAGCATATTTTAAGAGATGAATTCTTGAGGGAAAAATTAAGTTAACTTGCAAATTGGAAGTATCTTTTTAATAAAGAGTTGAGAATATTGTTGACAAATGTGGAATTAAGCATTATTTGCATTGAACCCTTTCCTACATACAACGAATCTGTAGCAGATGATTTTCTAAACAACCTGGCAAAAATTTGAAAACCTCCAGAAATAAGTGTTTTAATATTAAATAGAATTGAATCATTGTGAAAAAAGGAGCAATTGCTCATCATCACCATTTTCACCTTTTAACACAATGTTTTCAAAAGACACCTGCTGAAGGAGTCTTCATAAATTGTCTTTATACTGGAAAGGGTTTAAACAGTTCAAGCAATGCAGGTGTGATAGAGGTTAATTAGATATGTGGGGAAATAGATGGATGCACTGGGCAGTTAGTGAGGTCCTTCATTATTTCCTATAATTTTGTCTCACAAAATCTCTAATTTCTGTTTAAAGATATACTGATTGCTGGGCTTCATGTATCAATTTTAACTTAATAGATAAAGGATTCAGTTACAGTGTTTTTCATTGTGTTCCCTTTGACATTTTGGTCCTTGGTGAAGATTGAGGCTAAATTCCATCTCATAACCATCTGTTGGATGTAGTTTAGAATACATTTATGGGAAATTAATCCTTTGTCTCATTTAAAAACATCTTTAACCTTTTCCTACATACAACAATTCTGCAGCAGACGACTCTAATCAATTCTAGGCAAAATACAAATACATGTACTGTATCTCTATTTCTGAAAGGGTAATTATTGAATAGGGTTAAAAACAGTGTGGCAAAACCTCATCCTGAGCTTTTTCTCCTTTTAGCACCATGTTTTCAAACTTTGTTTAAAGCAGACGACTTTTGAAAACATTGTGGTAAAAAGAGGAATTACTCAAGCACAATACATGTATTTTCCACTTTTTTCAACAATAGTTTAATTTACAGAAAATTCCCAAATTTTATCTAGATGCTTTCATGCAATATCCTCATCTGAAGAACTGTTGTATGTGGGAAAGAGTTAACACTCTTGTAAACAAATAAGTTAACCCTTTCCCTCATACGGCAATTCTGCAGCAGACGACTTTGAACATATTTTGTCAAACAATTGAAAATCTCTTTAATTGAATGGATGACCTATGGCTAAAAGGGGAAAACATTTTGTCACTATGTTTTCAAAAAGCCGTCTGCTGCAGAGGCATCAGAAAGCATCTATATGAGGGAAAGGGTTAAGCAAGAGGGTCATGATGGATCACTCACATGAAGTATGCCAACCACAAAGTCAATCAAAAAAGCTTATTGTGTGATCTGGTATAAAGCTAATATCACCAAAAAACACACATTCTGACAAAGTCCTATGTCCAAAAAGGCGCACAATTCGGTCAAAATGCATTCCAGAGTTATTGGACTTAACATATAATGTCATCTAATGACCCTGAATAAGTGTGTGAAGTTTTAAAGCAACAGCATACACAGATTCTGAGAAAAGGCCTTGCACACGAAGGTTTGACAAAATCATAAGTCCAAAAAGGGGCACATTTCAGTTAAAGTCCATTCCAGAGTTATGGGACTTGATATACAAGATCATTTAATGACCCTGAATAAGTGTGTGAAGTCTCAAAGCTACAGCATACACAGTGTTTTTAAAGCAACAGCATAGACAGTGTCTGAGAA
Organism: Clinocardium nuttallii; assembly: GCA_031471495.1. Lineage (NCBI taxonomy): Eukaryota > Metazoa > Mollusca > Bivalvia > Cardiida > Cardiidae > Clinocardium > Clinocardium nuttallii. The sequence continues at coordinate 7,418 of JAUELF010244459.1, read as the reverse complement.
AAGGCTTTGCACGTAAAGGTTTGACCAAGCTGGCAACGCCAACGCGGACACGGGGGTGATTACGTAAGCTCCCCTATTTCTTCGAATAGGGGAGCTAAATATGTGTATCTCTACAGTGTTAAAAATATTTTTTTCAAACTAGGCCTAGTGGCCTAGATTTTGACCTGACATGACCTATTTTTGAACTTCGCATAGATATCATCAAGACAATATTTTGAAAAAGTTTTAACATGCTAAAGATAAAAATGCGGCCTAGCTTTTACCCGATATGACCAAGTTTTGAACTTGACCTAGATTTTATCAAGACAAACATTCTAACAAAGTTTCAAGCTGCTGGAGCAAATAATGAGTGTTAACAGGATACTCCTTCAAATAGGCCTAGTGACCTAGTTGATGACCAGACATCACCTAAAATCATCACAAAAATTATTCTGACAGTGTTTCAACTTGCTAAAGTTTAAAATAAGGCCTCCAGAGTGTTAACGAGATTTACCTTCAATTTCACCTTGCGATAAAGTTTTTGACATCAAATGAGCCAGTTTGGAACTTGTTCAAGATTTGTTGGAGATGTATGTTCTGATAAACTTTCATGAAGATTGGATGTAAACTGTCGCCTGTATGCAAAAGTTGACAACGCACAGCGGACACAATGTGATTACAATAGCTCACCTTGAGCAAAAAAGTCACGGCCAGGACCTTCATTTCAGCTTCAAATGCTGATGACATTATATCAATGAATTTGGATGAAGGTCTTCACATTGTGTTTGTTCTATTTGTTTTCATAATTCATGGACATGATCTTAAGATTGCATTAATATTTGAGCATTTTTGTAGAAAAAACAAGTAAGTCTTTCTTTTTTTTCTTTACTTTTATACTGTTTTAAAACTATACATTCATTTTTTTTAAATGTTAGATCAATGAATATCAAAGAAAATATTACTTTTTCTATACCACCCAAACCTAGAAATGCAAATCATGAAATGCAAATGACTAGGAAATTTTGTAATTCATAAATTTGATAAAATAGTAATTATCTTATATATACGAGGGTTGTTTGATAAGTTTGTAGACTTTCTCTATAGTTTTCTAATGAGGACATATAATTGGTTAATTTGCGCAACGCATGTAATGTTACGTGATTACAAACAACAAGCGCGAAGATAAAAAGTCGGAACTGACATCAACTGGCGACGTCGAAACCTGAGCGGTTATCAAATTGTGTGTTAGTTTAGGGAAGACTCCAACATAGACAATAAAACTTATAGAAAATGCGGGAATGAAAAACACCTGGGACCCCTCCACCAAAAAAAGCCAGAGTTAACAAGTCGGGCGGAAAGCACATGTTTGTGCTTTCCGTGGACAGGGTAGGGATGATTCTTCAACACCAGATACTGGACGGTCAAACGGTGAATGCAGATTATTATTCAAAGGTATTGAATTGGACATTATTATTATATTATTATTATTAAGCATTTTTATAATTTGATTAAGCTTTATACATTTAAATTGTATTTATTATAAAAAAAAACACACATAATTATGACAAACTCATCAATAATTATGAAATAGTGAAAATAATTTGTATTATTTTTCAGGTTCTCAGACCATTCAATGCGGGTGTTGAGTAAGAAACGACCCGGAATGTCATTAGATTGTGTACTCTTACACCATGCAGGACAACGCCCCCCACCCACATGGCTAGATCAACACTTTTGGAAATTGACGTTCTTGGGTTTAAATTAGTAAATCACCCACCATACAGTCCGGATTTAGCGCCAATGGACTTTAGTGTATTTCCCGAGCTGAAACGGCAACAGAGAGGAAAAAAGTTGGATTCTGTGACTGAACTAAAGCTGGAAAGTCAACGAATTGTATCATCATTTGACCAATCTTGGTATACAGACACTTTTAACAAATGGGTTTCACGTTACAGGAAGTGTATACAGGTGAACGGAGAGTATTTGGAGAAAGAGTAAGAAACCATGTTTTGCGGTGAAATGAGGAACGTCGCAAAAAACAATGCCGTGCCCCGGGTACCCACACCTGACGTTGCAACATTTGGTATCTCTTTTTTATTGTAAAATAATTTTAACTATAGTTGTGTATTCTATAAAGAATTGAATACACATCCCAGAGATATATTATTGTGTTAGTTGTTTTTTTCTAAGTCTACGAACTTGTCGAACAACCCACGCGTATATCAAAATAAAAACAAAAAACAATTGAATGTTGGCTTGTAGATGGTGATTACGATGACATAAAGTAATGGCATTGAAGACTATGATAATAAAGCACAAAACAATGGGTGGAGCACTAAATACTAGTGAACTCATCAAATTATGTTAATCGAGGGAACGAACACACTGCCGTTACTGTCAGTCAGAATGCAGCTTGGTTTAAACGCGGTCGTGCATTGAACATCCTTTCCGAAAAGCAAATAAGGATGATTGTTTATTAATATATTTAATATTTGTTTTGCAATGCATTGAACATTCTGATAGGAAATACTAACTGTTATGTTCATTCTTTATAAAACGATGATTTGTTGCCTTATATATAGACTTGTTTTAACAAACTATATTATTTCTATACACTGAATGCTTTTTTTTACGAATGTACATGTATGTCATTATATTTCAGGTTGGGGTCATGTTACAGGGATGTAAACTCGAAAATGCCTTGACTTTTCTACACGAGTCAAACGGTGTTCAATTTAGTTTAAACTTATTTATTTTACATCGATTGAGAAACAATCTTTAAGCTTATATTAATCACGCTCGATGTCTGCTTCCTGGAGATTTAACCAGTTCTCGCGCCGTTTGTGTGGAAAAATCCCAAAGTTAGGACCCGCTCATCACGGGACTCGAACCAGGGACCTTTGATACGAGAGGCATTTAAACAACGTAACTGAACATCCCAATACTGTGTGTACAGTATTTTACGTTCAATTCCTATATAATTCAATAAATGGACATAACAATGTGCTATTATAAAGTGTTCTTGTCAGACTTTTGGGATCGGTAAATCTATGCTGGTGTTGTGTGCCGAATGTCATCGCGATATAAACACGTGCTGAAGAAGCCGCATTCTAAACATGTAATTCTGACTCGAAAAATAATATGTTAGACTGGACGCGTGGCTATGCGGGTCACGGAGGGAGGGTAAATATGTAGCTCTATAGGCTATTTGCTTGACTTTTGTGAACTTAAAACAATTATTTTATATATTCTCAATAAACGACATAAACGCGCGGAACGAAAATTATGTAAGTTTGCAATGACAAAGTTTACAACGTTGCTTGACTGCAGGGACATGAAATGAAAACGAAAGTACAACTTCATCTCTTGGAAATAGAATTAGATAAAAAAAAACATTTTTCGAAAATTGCTTATATATTTATAAGCTTTATAGAACCTACACTGATGGAGGATTATTCTCTTCTCTGTCCAATATGCATTGAAACGTTTAGGTCACCAAAGTTATTTAAAGAGTGTGGACACAGTTTTTGTGAACAATGTTTGTTTACATATGTGACAACGTTGAAGGATAAAGGGGAACTGGGGTCAACATTTCCGTGTCCCGTGTGTAGACATGAAGTACATGCTCCATCGGATAAGGACGTATCTATGACATGGGTTCAGACATTTCCAGCAAATGAAGATGTAATCGAAAAACTCTCGAAAATACAAACGAAAACAGAAGATGAAATGGAAAAAAAGCAGGCGATATTTTGTGACCCTTGTTCGGCGGAAAATGAACAAAAAAGAGCGATTAAATTCTGCACTAATTGCCAGGAACACCTGTGTAAAGATTGTATTTCTGCACATAGAAAGTTTAAGGTCTTTCATGGCCATAAATTGTCGCAAATAACGAAGGTTAAACAATTTAACAAAATCACGGATCTTGCAGTGACAACATGTGGAAAGCACACTGACAGAGATATTGAGGTTTACTGTCCGAGACATGATATATATTGTTGTTTTAAGTGTTTAACAACGTATCATAAGGAATGTACAGGGCTGAAAGAAATATGCGATCTGGAGACAACAGCGCAAACAATGATGAACGACTTTAAAAAGAAACTTGAAATCGCAGAAAAACACATAGAAAACATGGTGTTATCGAGTAAGACAATCATCTCTGATCTTCATAAAAACAGACAAAAGTTCATCGATAGATTAAAGGGATTACAAGATGAGATAGTTTCAGCTTTAGATGATATGATTGAAAACGTAGTGGCGCAGACGAAACAACAATTACTTGGTCTTGAAGCAGAAGTAGCAGTGAACATTGATAAAATAGATGACATCAAAGTACGATGTCAAAATGTTAAGGAAACTGTAGACGTTGTTAGTGAATATGGTCAGCCTATTCATAAGGTTCTTACACAGAAAACAGTTTCCAAAGAGTATTTTAAGATTGAGAAAGATATATATGCAGAAGAAAATACAATTGATTCATTAGATTTTGGATTTGAAGGACAACATCGCCTTCAGCAACTATACAGTGAACTGATGAAATTTAAAGAGGAAACAGTAACCATTGTCCGACAACCATGTGACTTCCTTAGATACGTTGATGTAGTGCACAAGCCTAGGACTAGAATCGTAAAAACAGAGGAGCATTCCATAAGGTTGGTGTCAGGCTGTTCTCCTACGTACACAGGAGTTTCGTTGATAAACGATACACACCTCTTCCTGTGTGATAACTGTAACAGCAAGGTTTGCGGCCATGTCTGTTTGTACCATATCGAGAATAAAACGACAATGACACTAAAGATGAACAAACCTTTCAGTGCAGCTGTACTGCAGTACAACTTATCTAATGTCGTTGTCAGCGTGCCAGATGATAAAAAGATACACATCGTCTCAATCAAAGGTGATAAGTTGACAATAGAGAAGACATTTGAATGCCACAAACCGCCATAAAGCCTTATCAGTCTAGGTAACGGACATGTTGGTGTAACCTGGGATTCTCCACCATCATTCGATATCGTAGATCTGAGCGGCAATGAGATTAAAACAGTGAATACGTTCACACAAGATTCAACAGGTAGAAAGTTCAATTGTTTTCGGTATGTTGCTGTTGATGAGTTAAGATCCCACATTGTCCAGCCTTGTAATGTAGGCGATAAAGTATATTGTTTTGACTTTTCGGGAAATCCCGTATTTGAATATATAGATCGGGAGCTTCGATCCCCATGTGGAGTGGATATAGACAGCAATGGACTCATATATGTTTGTTCAACTGGTACTGACACACTTCATGTACTTACACCATCAGGTCGTAAATTAAAGGTGGCTAACGGAATAGGTATAACACGCCCTAAAGCTATATGTTTCGATAAGATAGGAGAGAAGATTTGGTTTACGGTTAATACAATCAGTCATGATGAAGATAGTAAAGTTCGTTTTGTGTCATTAAATGGGTAATGCTAAGACAACATGTAAATGTAAATAAAACCTGTAACTTGAAGCACACACCTGAAAATTACATAATAATTTAAAATGTTCTTACTCATTGAATATAGCACGTAATAAGAATAAGCTACCGCACATATACAGAATAAATGTTATAGATGTTTAGACAAAATTGTGAAAATTAGAGATGCAGACCATTTGTTTTACTGCAAATGTTGGTATTGTATTACAACATTCTTTTTTATTGACCTTTTGCAACCAGTTGTAAAAGAAATAATAGATGAACATGTTGATCCGGTATGAATAGTTTTATGCGATCATAACCATCGGTGACCAATACCCACTTCTCAGTTCGAATGACATGAACACGCATGCAAAAGATGACATATAAAACTATCAGAGGAATATCACAATTTTTACATTTGTACATAAAGTTTTTCTTGTCCTGCATGTTTCAGAAGTTTCTGTCTATATATTGTGTTGTGCGTATATTGGATCTGGTGGCATTGCATTAAAGTTCGTCTTTAACAGACTCTTTAGAACACTCAGCAATCCTCGCTTCTCTATCTCGTTTATGTACATGAACATATCAACTGCGGATATCTTACTGGAATATAGTCGCAGTTGATGCCTAACGATTTTGTAGGAGGCATTTTGATTGGCTGGCGGAAATACCAATCTCAGACGGTCTGTACTAGGCATTTATCAGATCTACTAGTATACGAACGTTTGCTACTGCATCAACGTTAAGCTCTAACTTCATAATCTCTGGAAATCGGTATAAATATTGCGCTGTACGAATACTATTGGATCTGATAGCATTGTATTAAAGCTCGTCTTTAACAGACTCTTTAGAACACTCAGCCATCACCGCTTCTCTATATCGTGTATATACATGGAAATATCAAATGCGGATATCTTACTGGAATATATCCGCAGTTGATACACCGTACCTAACGATCTTCAAGGCGGCACTTTGATTGGCTGACGTAGATATCAAGCTAAGCCTATCTATACTAGGCAGTCATCAGATATATGCGAGCGGTTGCTACTGCATTGACGTTTATCTCTGATTTGTATGTGAACACTGAAGTGTATATGGTTATTTTGGATTATGGCAGAGGAGAGACACTGACCCTATTTAGACAATTGCATTAATCCCCTTAATTCTTTTCAATTGGGGCGATTCTTGGAAAGGCTTAGTATATATAGCCTGTATTATGTCAATAAATGTTGTTTTTGTATACTCTAACTTTGTTTTTGTTAAAGCCCTAGTGTCATACTGTACCTACTTATCACAACGAGAGGTGGAGGCAATGAATGCGTTCCCTGAGTCCAATCAGCGATTAAAACATAACATAGCTTCCCCTCCTAATTCTCATCTTTATGAATATTGTACAAGATTATCGGACATAGCTGACGATAATATAACTGCAGTTAAAATGATCAAAACAATAGCAACCTTACTTTGTAAACTGTACCTTTCTTTGTTAACTGTACCTCACTTTGTTAACTGTACCTTTCTTTGTTAATAACATGCATGCATCGTCCAATTTTAGATATGACACCTGCGCCAAAAGCATGTATGCGACCTCTTCTGGTCACAGTTTGTCCATTGTTCGTCAAACAAACAACATCTCCTAAACCAATGGACCAATTTTAAAATAATATCACTGGAATCTTTCATAGATTTAGTTCGAAAATCGAATTAAATCGGATTGCTGAAAACGGGTGCTGGTGTTTTCCAATTTAACCATGTTTCTTTTCTTTTAAACTATACTGAACAAAAAAAGAAACTTCCGCTAAGTTTCCTTGAGTATAGCTGGGTGAAAACAACTATTGGGAATCATTGTTATATATGCTTTTAAAGAGTGTTCCATGATGCATCCTTTCGTGCAAAAATGATGGCCAAAGGTTAAGAGAAAATGGGGAGAAATTTGACCAAGTGAGGTAGGGGTTAAAAACAAAAATAACACTTAATAACGGGTATGACCACC
>JAUELF010244448.1:0-12326 GCA_031471495.1 Clinocardium nuttallii | reverse complement strand
ATGTTGATTTTCTCATTTTGTGTTATATCGCCAAATGAATAGTTGAAGGATGGGACAGAATGCTTTAGCTGTAGCCATTATTAACCAGGGCTGGTGTTGTCGTTGTATTTGGTCAAATATGTTGCGATGTCGAAAGCAAGGGATCGAAATAAGTTCACCAATAATGACGCTAAGAAAATATCACGAAAGTAGTTACCCACTGACATTAAAAAGAATAAAAAAATATATTCCCCAGTGAAACACCTCTTTTAAATACGTGTTGCCATATTTGGATGTGATTATTTTCTCATATTAATTGAGTTACTTGTCATAATTATGTAATTTTGTACATCAATACATCTCCATAATTCATAATTTTCCATGGAAGATAGATCGAGGTCATGGGAAACGTTACAGAACATGCCCGATATGGTGAATTTATTGTGAAAAGCTTTCACCGGGGGAAAACGATGTTTGTTGTCAATTATTTCCGATAAATCAATTATGGTTTCTTTTTTGAGAAAAAACACTTCATTTTAGGGATGCACTTAACATGACTTTTATCTATCTACTTGAAAATGTTTAGAGATTCTCAAATAAGGTATATTTTCAAACCCTTTCCTACATATAAACAAATCTGTTGAAGACGACTTTGAAAACATCTCGACAAAATATTGACAATCTTTGAAAGTATAACTCTAAAAAGGAGTTGAAACAAACTATTGTAAAAGGAGAAGTTCTCATCAAATGTGTTGTCTGCTGCAGAGGCACCAGAAATCATACGTATGTGGGGGACGAGTCAAATTAAAAATGAACTGTTAATTGAAGTTCTTAAAAGACCTGCCTTTGATAGACAACAATCAAATGTTGACGCATCAAAACGGGTTTGATGAATCAAAGGGGATCATTTTGTTAAAATGCCATAACTGTAAGGATTAAAAAAAAACAGGATTCGTTTCATAATAAAGAATATCAGTGTAATAGGCGAACAGATAAATATGTTATATTTACAGACGCTTACTGATGCCTATGCAGCAGACAACCTTTGATCACAGTGGTGTAAAAGGAGAAATTGCTCATAATGAGCACGGTATCCTATAGCCACAATGTATTCAACTCTAGTCAATCATCTGAGATAATCCAACCTAACGCCATTTAACACATGGAAACGTGTAGGTGAACATTCCAGTGGCCGGCGGATCTATATACTAGGATTATTTAACTCCTGTTATGCAACCGGCAACTCCCCGGTGACCATGTTAATGCGAATAAACATGCGATGAAGTATTCTGGCACAGTACCCCAACAGAACATTCGTAAACCATTCCCGACATGTAGACGCGCTTTGACGACTTTGCAGAAGACAATATGACACAAGATAAAAATGCTCATTCAGCAATTCCTCTTTTTGTCGCAATATTTCTGACTTCAATCATCGCTTTACTTTTAGATAACAGCGATTGTTAACACATTTGAGCCGTCCCGCGAGAAATCCAACATTACAGAATCTGCGTCCGCGCAGACTGATCCGGGCCGACACATTCTGTCTCATGGGTAAAGAGGTATAGAGAAATGATTTCTGAAACAGGAAATCCACAGGAGACGAAACGTGTCTATCAGGATAAGCCTGTGCGGCATGCTAATGCTGATTCGCTTCGACACTTTATGCAGAGTCCATAATGTTGGTTTTCTCGCGAGACGGCTCATTTGTCAAGATGTGTTAAAATACATTTAATGCAGACATATTGTATGTGTGTTGAGTTTGAGAGATTAGTTCTACAGCAGCATCTGTCATTATGAGTCGATTTACGAGAAAACCAACATTGTGGACTCAGCGTAAAGTATCGACCGGATCAGTCGTAGCATGCCGCACATGCTCACCCAGACAGACTCTTTTCGCCTCATGTTGATTTTCTGTTTCAGGAATCATTACTCAATACCCCTATCTCCAAAAGACGGAATGTATCGGCCCGGATTAGCCTGCGCGGACTGTGCAGGATGAGCTGTGTCGATACATTACGCAGAGTCCATGATGTCATTTTATTTTCTTAGAACGGCTCATATATACATAGAAATACACCTACCTTCTCTAGCTACTTTTCGTTTCCTGACCAAGTCGATTTTGTTTGCGATGAGAATCGTAGGCTTATCGGTTCTGTCCAGTTCGTGCCGTATCGTGTACAGCTGATCGACGGCTATTTGAAAACTGGCCCGGTCAGTGGTTGAAAATACCACACCAAATGCGTCGAAGTTATGATTGGATAATTCCTGAAAATATATTAAATTACAATTAAATGTCTTTATCTGAAGTCTAATCTAATTGAAATGAGATCAAACATCTATGATGTTCGCCTATTGGAAACGACGAACCGCATAATTGACCCATACGACTCTTCACAATGGGAACACTCGACAATGATGGTTTATCTATATCATTTATTTATATATGGGTTATCTTCCCTGTTAATACCTTTGATTTATAAGGCCACCATTTTAATTCAATCTGACACGACCTGTAATATGCATCCATCAAATATATACAAAAGTTTAGTACTGCAGCGAAGCCTAGATTAAGTTGAAGGAAATAACCTGAAGTAGTTTTATGAGTAAGTACAATGTTGTGCACACGCTAAGTTAGTGTCTTTACTGACTGTATCCGAGCAAGTAATTTAAAAGACTTTTTGAGTAGGTACCGAAAATGCATCTTTAGGAGCGGTAATTACGAGTGCAATCGAATTAACCGGTTAACCTAGAAAACCGATATATAGAGGTAAGTGCAATCATATAAACTGGTTAACCTAGAAAACCGATATGTAGAGGTGAGTGAAATCATATAAACTGGTTAACCTAGAAAACTGATATGTAGAGGTGAGTGAAATCATATTAACCGGTTTACATAGAAAACCGATATGTAGAAGTGAGTGAAATCGTATTAAACACCTAACATAGAACACCGATATGTAGAGGTCAGTGCATTCGTATTAACCGGTAAATCTAGAACACCAATATGTAGAGGTGAGTGAAATCATATAAACTGATTAATCTAAAACACCAATATGTAGAAGTGAGTGAAATCATATTAACCGGTTAATCTAGAAAACCGATATGTAGAGGTCAATGCCAAACCCTGCACTGTCGCAGTAGGTTTATCAATAGGAGTAAACACCATCGGGTCTTTTAACCCTTTCCCACGTTCAGCAAATATGCAGCTGTGGTTTTGTAAAAAAGTATTACCATACTAACAAATGAAAGTTTACTTATTGAAAGACGTTGAAACATCTAGGTAAATCCCCTTTAACCACACTATTTTCAAAAGCTTGTCGGTTGAAGAGGCATCATAATGCGTCTATAAGTGAGAAGGGGCTAATATAGAACATATTGTGCTGTTTTTACATATAAGCCGTATCGCGAGAAAACCAACATTATGGCATCTGTGAAATGTATCGGCCAGATCAGCCTGCGCTGCCCGCGCAGACTGATCCGAGCCGACACATCCCGTCTCCGAGAGATAAAGGTATAGAGACATCCTGAAACAGAAAATCCACGGGAGGTGAAACGCGTCTGTCCGGGTTAGCCTGCGCGGCATGTTTATGCTGATCAGGGTCGACACTTTACGCAGAGACCTCATTGTTGGTTTTCTTGCCAGGCGTCTCAATTATATCCATTGTAGCGAAGACGCGTGTTTAAAATGAGGTTATACAGGCTCGTGGAGTTTAATACGTTCTCTTACGCAATCTGACTATTAAAAACTTACCCGATGGTGGTATATAATAACAGTGAGATAAGGGTGGGTGGGGTGTTAGTGAAGGTTGAATGTGGGAGGATGGTTATATGGTCATTATCACTGTCATTGCAACGCGATATTAGCACTGGCATTGCAACGCGATATTATCACCATGGAGAAATGACATGCTTTAACATTTAGCTTCAGACATGCGGCCGCTGTTGTCATTGATACAAAAGGCATTAAACAAAATGTAAAAAAAAAACACACACAAAAAGACACGAGCACATTTTCTCATTTTTCCTACAATTTCTTATTTGTGTAGCTAATATGAGCCTCTATCCACCTGTACTCTGTAATCATCGGTAATTGCTCTTTGGCCAGCCATATATCCTAAGCCTAGTGCTGGTTTAGATTCAGATTACGTGTTGTACATCGATAATCCTTCAGCTTATAGTAATAATTATTTCTTGTAGACTTAATCAGTACTCGTGCCGTGTGTGACGAAATTCCCACGGAGACAACCCGCTTATCATGGGATTCGAACCCGAAACGAGAGACCAACGCTCTACCACTGCACCACTATTTATTGGTTTTGCACTCTTTGATCATGAGTCCATGTTATATCGCTGTGATGAAACTGAGTTGCATGAACAGAGGACGAGAAGAGGTGGACGGAACAGGTCTTTTCCCATCCGTATCTCTAATATGACTCTACTAAATCCTATGTTGTTGGAACTCAAAATAATTGTCTCACTGAGACGATACTTCTGAGTTCCCACACCATAGGGTTAAAGGGCCAAATAAGGATTTTAGATCATGCAAAACAGCCCTCATCTAGAGCTCTACATTATTGTAAATTGTGCATAATGGAACACAAATATAAATATTTAAAATCCTAGTTAATCTGCTATAAAACAAGAACTAAGAACAGTACACTGATAACATTGAACAGTACACTGATAACATTGAACAGTACACTGATAACATTGAACAGTACACTGATAACATTGAACTGTTCAATGATAACATTGAACAGTACACTGATAACATTATAACATTGAACTGTTCACTGATAACATTGAACAGTTCACTGATAACATTGAACAGTTCACTGATAACATTGAACAGTACACTGATAACATTGAACTGTACACTGATAACATTGAACAGTACACTGATAACATTGAACAGTACACTGATAACATTGCACAGTACACTGATAACATTGCACAGTACACTGATAACATTGAACAGTACAAACAGTACACTGATAACATTGAACAGTACACTGATGTGTACTGATAACATTGAACAGTACACTGATAACATTGAACAGTACACTGATAACATTGAACAGTACACTGATAACATTGCACAGTACACTGATAACATTGAACAGTACACTGATAACATTGAACAGTACAAACAGTACACTGATAACATTGAACAGTACACTGATAACATTGAAGAGTACACTGATAACATTGAACTGTTCATACATATTAAGTTTGCATATTAACTTTAACAAATGAACTACTAAATTGTTTGTTTGGGTTTTTTTTTTTTATTGATGTTTCCTTATAAATTCTATCTAGAAAGGATCAATTAAGCATAATTTGTCATTACCCAAAATTAAAGAGTCTTAAATGATGTTTATTCGTTAGCATTTTGTTCTTTGGCATACTGATTAATGAAAAGGAATGCATTTTAATGATTCCTCTATCTATAAATAGTGTATTGGTAGTGTGAATCATTCATGTAACCTTTATTTGTTTTACAAACAAGGCCCAGTTATTTCAAGGCGTAAGGTAAGTATCCAGTAGTACTGACACCAGCATGCCAACGTCGTAATGCCAACCAGACTAACCTGAGCGCCAGAGGAACCCATTACTACCGTTTTACAGTCATTGGTAACATACAGTCACCTGGCCGTGGACCGAACCCAAGATCTCCCGCATCCGGGGCGAACGTTTAATCTTTATACATCGAATATGCGTAACAAAAAGCTTTAAATAATTGTAAACGTCGTCGTTTTCCCAATGTTGTATTCTTGAATATGGAAAAATATAAACGTAATTGTATTTCCAATGTTGTATTCTTGAGTATGGAAAAATATCAACGTAATTGTATTTCCAATGGTGTATTATTGAATATTTAACTTTATTATATAACCTATAAATAGACGCTCTTTCATTGGTTAAAAAGTAACTTTTTAGAAAAAGTATCTTGCGGTATGCACCGTTTTTTCTGATATGCACCAGTTTTATAAATAGTAACAGCGGAAGACCGGGGAATCCCTTGAGCCGCCTATTAATATCCTTCGTTGGTCAATATCAAAACAATATGATAAATTGAGGGTTATATGATAAAAACAGATCTGGACTTTTCAGCTGTTACACATGATGCTATCACCTCGGTCATATCGCCTCGGTCAATAACGATTTTTTTGGTGCATATCACATCATGTATAACAGCTGAAAAGTCCATAATTGTATAATATCAGCGTAATTGTTCGCCCTCTGTTCAACTACTATTCTTGAATATGGAAAGATAATGACCGCATCTTATGATTTTTGGTATGCAAAATACGTGCAGTGGAAATCTCAGACAATGCTGTGTATCGGCACTGTCTCACCCGAATATCCACCATCTGTATACATATATATGTAATTCACCTTTTCACACAACACTGAAACAATAGCCCCACTAGTTGTATGCAAATATATCATTAACTAATGTAACTTTTTGGTGGACGGTACATTACCTCAGATTAAACACATAGTGGAAAAAGACAAAGAGGCTGGCAAGATAAATATTCCTCTTTACTGCAACGGTTTCAAAAGTCGTTTGCTTCACACGAGACAGGCATTATTAAATGGTTTAGGGAAAGTCTGCTTAAATGCGTCATTGACTGATACATCGTATGATTAATACTAGGTACCTATGCAACATCACGTAAAACCTGTCAGATAAGATTGTCTACCAGCGTGTATATTTCATACACTAGCACCGTTGCAACATGAATAACCGAGATACGATATGAGCCGTCCCGCGAGAAAACCAACATTGAGAACTATGCGTAAAGTATCGACCCGGATCAGCCTAAGAATGCTGCGCAGACTTCCCCGGACAGACAATTTTCGCCTCCTGTGCATTTTCTGTTTCAGGAATCATTAGTATATACCTCTATCCCCATGTGACGGAATGTGTCGGCCCGGATCAGTCTGTGCGTACTGCGCAGGCTTATCTGGGTCGATATATTACGCAGAGGTTTTCTCGCGTGACGGCTCAATTATCAAGGTGTGGTTTCACACATAAGGAAACAGGAGCTATGTGGGTTTGATGATCGAGGTTTAAAGCAGATTGTTTTGTAATACCACGTCGGTTAGTTCACGAAACCTGTGGAACAACATTCTTCCAAGATAACGACGAAAGGTTCGAATCTGTCTATGAGATTGGTATTCAAACGGTGAAAAGGACACATCGGACATACCGTTTTTATATCACGTAAAGGCCCCGTAGCTCAGTCCTGAGGCTGTCAATCCAGGGGTTGTGGGATCAGACAACAGATCGGCCTTTCCCCCGGACGTTTGATGTCAATGCGACAAGGGTCATTCGTCTTCCTCAAATTGGCAAAAGGAAAGGCAGAACGTTGCTGAGAAAGGCGGCTGTGTCAAATACTGGTGTGAGAAGCCAGGCTATTGAACTGGCCGTCGTTTTAAGACTAAAGAAGTGTTATAACGGCGTTAAATCCCAATTATTCAATCAAGCAACTGTGACAGTATATGTATAACGTTTATTTGGAACGACAAATTATCTCTCGGATACACTCGAACATGGGATCTCTTTCTTTGATACAGACGACAAGTTACGCATCTGCATCAGACGGCATTTTAATAACATTACGGGAAAGGGATAGGGATGAATTGTTTAAAGAGCAATTTGTCTGTTCGTTCACAAAGAGAATAAGTAAACGTCACATATTTTAAATATCACAATTGTTTAATAATGATCTAACAATGTTAATGGTTCTAGAATTACGATAAGCGGATATTAAGATTGTTACAGCGTTTTAGAATGACAGAGTTGCTGTGCTTCGTTAACTTGTCAAAATACATTTAGTCGTGCGATTCCCGGAAAAGGAACATCATTCAGAATTGTTGGACGATTCGCCTGAATGCTTTAATACTTGGTGCATTGCCATATGTAATTGCGTTCTAAACATCTAGGGTGCAACTGCTATTGTTCAGATCGATTGTCCGTGAACACGTGCAATGAATGTGCAATGATCCGCTTAAAACGTAACCTGGGTCTAATTTATGAACTCTTTGCCAAACATTTTGAATTTTACAGAAATACTGTAATGTTTAGCCAAACTCCTATTCTTGATTGAGACCTCTGGCTTCTTTCAGTTCGCGAATAGCCTTTCACATATACAGTTAATTTGCAGCAGACGACTGGCAACACTATATACATTCTCTTTATCTGAAATAATAATCATTGAATGCAGTTGAAACTATTGTGGTAAAAGTACCACAATGTTTGCAAAAGCCGTATGCAGACAATGCGTCAAAATGTCTTTACAAGGGGGAAGGGGTTATACAGGCAGTATTGGTCATTAATGGCTTGTTGTTGAAGCAGTTGTAAACGGCAGCCATGTGTTTGAGTTTCTTGGTTCTTTTTATCACTACACGATACAGCCACCGTGTTAATGGTTCAAACAACTAAGCGCCGAGTCCCGGCAGATCAGTCGGTAACGACGCGGGCTGTCAATACAGGGGTTGTGAGTTCGAATCCCGGCTCGGCCAACTTTCATTCAGTTGTTTGTCAAAAGTCAATGCGACATGCGTCATTCGTCGTCCATCAATGGGCTAAATCTATCTGGAAAAGCAGCCAATTGCTTTGGAAGATTGTTGTGTGGAGTATTGGTGATAAAAAAAAAACCAGGAAACACATGAGTAGGTGAACTGGTCGCCGTGATATGTTTAAGAAATTGTTATAAACGGCGTTAAACCCTATGCGATCAATCAATTAACTAAGACCATAAGACAGGTTTAGATTAAGGACTGCTAGTTTTCATAAAATGGTTATTATATTAAATAGATAGTTTGCTGAGTATCTGATACGAAATTAATGCATACTTGATTAACCCTTTTTATCACGTGTTCGTGTTTAAACGCATTTGCAGCATACGGATTTTGAAAACATCGTCGCAAAAAGGGATCGGCATCAAGTACAGTTCCTCCTCTTATCATAATGTGTTTCACTTTATTTGCTGATCATACCGTCGTTGCGGATAATTTCTATATTTTTGCCTTGAAATATTTCAAAGTCGTCTGCTGCATGTATGATGCATGTAGCGAAAGGTTAAACTAGTATATCAGTTTGAATGCTAGGCACAGATGCGATGCTCGCATTTTTCGGATTTAAGAGCCGTCTGCTCTGAAATGTGTAACATCAGACAAAATCTCGTTTTCACGAAATTCATCCCATTCCCACACTGTTTACAGGATTAATTTGTTATTATCGCACCAAACACAAACTACACCAGTAAACTGTTTAATTAAGGCACTCATGTATTGATTGTCCTAATCCAAAGTCTTGATAGCAATGCTATGAACACATTACGTTTAATCTTGGATTTATTTTCAAAAAAATACAATTGAAAACTTTGTACGCAAGGAGAAATAAACTTGAAAGATGTATTTTGATTTCTTTTAATTCTACGCAGACACATTACATACATCATTACCATAACAACGCAAACACTGCTTTGAACACATTACATGCAATCTGGGAAATTGTTTGAAAGGAAGAATAGTTGTAAGCAAGGTAAGAACAGATCAATTCATTTGAAAGTTGTCTGCTGCTTGGCTTTTCATCCTTTGCAGACACAATACATACACCATTACCATACAATAACTTGAGCAATTATTCTCACTTTTCTCTACAAAAGCAGACGACGCCAAGTTTTAAATTATTTAGTATGGAGAGGTTAAACATGATCCGTTCCACGAGAAAATCAACATTATGGCCTCTGCGTAATGTGTCTGCCCAGATCAGCCTAAGCAGTCAACACAGGTTGATCCGGGTCGACACATTCCGTCTCAGGGGGATAGAGGTATAGAGTAATGATTTCTGAAACAGAATATCTACAGAAGGCGAACAGTGTCTGTCCAAGTAAGCCTGCGCCGCATGCTTAGGCTGATACTTTACGCAGAGTCCTCAATGTTGGTTTTCTCGTGGGACGGCTCAAATGTCTCCCACTTTACTGATTCCTTTCCGTCTTTCTTGCGAAAATAGCAATTACGTCCTAAGATTCTGTTAGAACTTTGAGCTTTAACCCTTCCCTCCTGCAGACGCATGTTGACGCAATAGCGGCAGACGACTTTTGAAAACATTGTCGGTAATGTTGAAATTGCTCACGATGAGCAATGTCTCTTAAGGCCACACTTTTTTCAACTTCATTTAACAATTAAGATATCTTTTATGGAGATTTGTCACGGTTTTTGTATAAAAAACATAGGTTTTCAAAGTTGTCTGCTGCAGAATTGTTGTATGTGGGAAAGGGTTAATTTCAGAA
Source organism: Clinocardium nuttallii (assembly GCA_031471495.1). NCBI lineage: Eukaryota > Metazoa > Mollusca > Bivalvia > Cardiida > Cardiidae > Clinocardium > Clinocardium nuttallii. The sequence goes on along the minus strand of JAUELF010244448.1, from coordinate 2,037 downwards.
AATAGTATCTTTCAAGTTCAAGTCAATACATATCTTAAAAACGTTTAAATAGTTCGTGTCGGAAACATTTTCCATTTAGAGAATGTTTTGTATTATCACTTTCATGAATAAATACAATTGTTACATGTTCTCTGATAGAAGGCGCTTGCAATGTATATTCAGTAGGATGTCTCCTTTTGCCAAAATGATTTTAATTGTTTGCATTAATTATACTTCCATTTGTAGTGATTGTTCATATAGTTTGCATTTACGTTCTCTCTCAAAGTCGCCTACAGCAGAAATGTTGTATTTGGGAAAGGGTTTTTACTTGGTAGAAAGATGAACTTTTAATGAATCATGTTTTACGAAAACAAATCAAACTTCTAGTGTATTTTGTTTAATCCTTAGATTCATAGAAACAAGCAGATAGACCTATTTCATATTTACAAGTATAGGTAGCCATATGTCTTGCTCACATTGATAAATATCGCGGAATGAGAATCAGAAAAGACACTGAGTGCATTTTGATCGCGTGTTAATATCGCGGACTAGAAACCAAACAGTACATGTGACTGACTGCAATATGGTCTAAGGTGTTAATACTGCGAACTAAGAATCAAAAAGTACATGTGACTGACTGCATTATAGTCGAAGGTGTTAATATCTCTTTGAACAAGGTTCGTGTGTGGGCTCAATTTTGTGAAGCAGACGACTTTGAAAATATATGTGCAATAAAACGGGAACTCTTTATAAATAGAAGTACACTTATTGTAACCAAAAGGACACATTCTTTATAATGAGAAAACATTCCTTTTGTCACAATGTTTTAAAATGTCGTGCACTATAGCCTGGTCAAAACGCGTCTGTAAGTAGAAGTTTGAATTAAAGACAAGCCATATTCAATTATAAGATGTGTAAAGCGTACTAAAGATATCACAGTCCATTATATCTTTGACATTTAACCCTTTCCCACATACCAAAAACTGCAGCATACGACTTTGAACATATTTTGTCCAAACATGGACACTCTCTATAACTGAGTGGATGACCAAAGACTAAAAGTGGAAAACTCTGTAACAAAAGGAGAAATTGCTCATTATGAGCAATTCCTCCCTTTTTCACAATGTTTTCAAAAGTCGTCTGCTGCAGATGCGTAAGAAAGCGTCTATATGATGGAAAGGGTTAAAGAGTATATATGACAAAACAGAACATGTATAATAACGCTTTAGTTACTTGTATTATGAATCAATATATATATACGCGACATTTAAATATTTTATGAAAAACGCTTCTCACCTTAAAGAGCAAATCAAATAAGTGTCGTCTTTTGTCAGATATATGATATATTGTCAGTGTATGATATATTGTCAGTGTACTGCAGAATACTTTGACAACCTCCAGTCAAATGTATTGAGTTTCGCTTTAAATGAAAGTATTATACTGGAATATTGTTGAAAACATGGTAGCAAAAGGAGAAAGTGCTCGTGTTGAGCAGGTTATCTTTTTGTTCCAAATGTCGTATGCGGCAAAATCACCAAAATGCATCTGGGAAAGGGTTAAGTCGTCTGGCGTCATCATATGTTGCTTAGAGTAACGTATTATCTGTTTGTATAATATGAGCCGTTCCACGAGAAAACCTACATTATGGATTCTGCGTCATTTATCGACCTAGATCAGCCCGCGTAGTCCACGCAAGCTAATCCAGGCCGACACATTCCGTTTCAGGGGGGATAGAGGTAAAGATTAATGATTTCTGAAACAGAATATACACAGGAGGCAAAACAAATATGTCCGGGTTAGCCTGCGCGGCATGCTTAGGCCGATACGAGTCGATACTCTACACACACTGTTGGGTTTCTCGCAGAACGGTTTATATATTTCAATCAGTCCAAATATTAGATAGAAAGCGGGTTATGTGATTGGTCGCCTCGGTGATGTAAATATGCGGGAGGTCGCGGGTTCTATATAATATACTTTAAAATGGTAATAATGAGTTGCAATCCTAGGTGCTAACAAGTGTCGGGTTATCATTACCTTGGTCAGGATAAAGTAACACAT